>CAUYQV010055289.1:0-38035 GCA_963574575.1 Galagoides demidoff
GCGCCTGTGGTCCCAGCTACTTGGGAGGTGGAGGCAGGAGACTCGCTTGAGCCCAGGAGTTGGAGGTTGCTATGAGCTGTGATGCCATGGCACTCTACCCAGGGGGATAGCTTGAGGCTCCGTCTTAAAAAAAAAAAAAAAGACTTGGGATTGTTCATTACTGTGTCACTCCCAACACCTAACACCCTGTTGGTACATTGTAGCCTCCCAATATATGCTTGTTAAATGAACAGCCAAATGAATAAATTTCTTTTTTTTTTTTTAAACAGCGTCTCGCTATGGCGCCCTGGGTAGAGTGCCATGGCATCACAGCTCACAGCAACCTCCAACTCTTGGGCTTAAGCGATTCTCTTACTTCAGCCTCCCGAGTAGCTGGGACTACAGGCGCCCACCACAACCCCCAGCTATTTGTTGTTGTTGCAGTTATCGTTGTTTAGCAGGCCTAAGCTGGGTTCAAACCCACCAGCCTCGGTGTATGTGGCCAGTACCCTACCCACAGAGCTATGGGTGCCGCCCAATAAATTTCTTTTAATGCTTAGTTTGAATGGCTTCTGCCTCTGCATATGAATATTAAGTGTGTATTGTTCACACAGGGAAAGGACTGGCCCTTCCTACCCAGGCTCAAAGGCTCAGTCTGTCAGTAAATCTTTTTTTGGCAGGGGTTAAATTTTTTCAGCCTACTTATAGCCTTAATCCCCACTAGGGGGCATATGTGTACCACAGAGAGGGTCTGTCCTCAGGAACAAGGACTCAGTGGATCTCTCTTAAAGCCACTTCTTTGGTTCTATGCCCTGAACCCCCGCCCCGAGAAAACTAACAACCTTCTCCAGCTTCCCCCTCTAGCTAGGCTGCTGGCTGCGTCCTCTCCTCTCCCCAGGGTCCTACCCTGGTTGAAGGAGCCAACAGTGGTAGTGGCAGTGGCTGTGAGTGATGGCCTTGGCCTTGCTGTCTGTCATCTCTGCCCAGAGCCATTGCTTCCTCCCTCAGGGAGACTGATGGGTCCTAGAGAGGCATCTCTCTTTACCCCCCTGACATGACAGGCAAGGATATTCAGGGCCCAGAATCTGATCTGCCTTTGGATGTGAGCTCTTGTAAGAGAAACAGTGTAAATAACCCTGGCCAACATAGGCTCACCCACAAAGGCATGGCCAAGGTGGGTCCTCAGCTCTACTCTTTGTGCCTTTATAGACAGGTCACAGCAGAATTTCCTCAGAATCCCTGGCTCTAGACTCAGGTCCTTTCCACTCTGCACTTTGGCATCAAATTTCGCTTTACTGCTAGCCAGGAGTGACCTTGAGCAAGTTCTGTGAACTTCACTTTCCTTATTGGATAATGAGGATAACAACTGTTCCTGCCTCATAAATGAGACAATGCATAAAATAATAAAGCACTTGGCATAGTGCCTAGTACATAATAAGTGTTTGATACATGTCAGCCATTATTAATCATATTGCTAGTTTGATTTTCATTTTATTAACATAAGCTTCAGTGTAAGCCACATCAGTATTCTCTCTTTTTTTTTTAATGAGACAGAGCCTCAAGCTGTCCCCTTGGGTAGAGTGCTATGGCATCTCAGCTCACAGCAACCTCCAACTCCTGGGCTCAAGCGAGTCTCTTGCCTCTGCCTCCCAAGTAGCTGGGACCACAGGCACCCGCCACAACGCCCGGCCATTTTTTGGTTGCAGCCATCATTGTTGTTTGGTGGGCCCGGGCTGGGGATTCGAACCCGCCACCTTAGGTGTAGGTGACTGGCACCTTAGCCAGTTGAGCTACAGGCGCCGAGCCTATGATAACACTTTTAAAAACTACATGTACAGATGCTCCTAGACTTACAATTGGGCTATGTTCCAATAAACCCACTATATATTATGTCAAAAATGCATTTATTTAATTCACCTAACATCATGTTTAGCCTCCTTTTTTTGCTGTTGTTTTTTAGAGAGAGTCTTGTTCTGTCACCCTGTCTGAAGTACAGTGGAAGGATTATAGCACACTGTAGCCTCAAACTCCTAAGCCTAAGAGATCCTCCTGCATTACCTTCCTGAGTAGCTGGAACTACAGGTGTGGGCTGCCCAGCCTACTTTAAATGTGCTCCAAACACTTACATCAGCCTATAGCTGGGTAAAATCATCTAACACAGGGGTTCTCAACTTATTAAAGGACCACGGCATTAGGAAGGTTAAAAACCACTGATCTAACACAAAGACTTTTATAATAAAGTGTTGAATATCTCATGTAATTACTGAATATTGTACCAAAAGTGAAAAACAGAATGAGTATGTGAGAAATCAAAGTGTGGATTCTACTAAATGTGCATCACTTTTGCACTGTTATAAAGGTGAAAAAACATAAGTTGAACCATGGAAGGAAAGGACTATCTGTATACTCTAAGGCACACCTGCACATACATATACATAAAAAAGCGATTAGATAGTTATCTCAAGGAAATCCGAAGAATTCACTTTGAGAGACAGGTAGGAAACAGAGTTCAAGAATTTATCTTCCATACAATTTTTTTCAATGAACAATCTTTTAAAAAATCATTTCTAGTGGGCGTCGCCTGTGGCTCAGTGAGTAGGGTGCTGGCCTCATATACCGGAGGTGGCGTGTTCAAACCCGGTCCCAGCCAAACTGCAACAAAAAAATAGTTGGGCATTGCAGTGGGCGCTCGTGGTCCCAGCTACGGAGGTTGAGGCAAGAGAATCACCTAAGCCCAAGAGCTGGAGGTTGCTATGAGCTGTGACACCACAGCACTCTACCAAGGGCAACAAAGTGAGACTCTATCTCTGAAACAAATAATAACTTCTATATGGTTCCTATTAAGGCATATTAATAGTTAACTGAATTTAACTTCATTTAATGTAAATTACTTAATTAATTAAAACATGAACTAAATTTTTAAAAAAAGAAATCACCATGAAAACAGCAGCTGCTATGGTTTGAATGTCCGTCCCCTCCAAAACTCAAAGTGAAAATTAATTGCCATTTTCACAGTATTAAAAGGTAGAAGCTTTAAGAGGTGATGAGGAAGCTCAGCTCCTGTAGCTCAAGCAGCTAAGTGCCAGGCACATACACCAGAGCTGGCGGGTTCGAATCCAGCCTGGGCCTGCCAAACAACGACATCTACAACCAAAAAATAGCCGAGGGCGATGATGGGTACCTGTGGTCCCAGCTACTTGGGAGGCTAAGGCAAGAGAATCACTTAAGCCCAGGCATTGGAGGTTGCTGTGAGCTGTGATGCCACAGCACTCTACCCAGGGTGACAGCTTGAAGCTATCTCAAAAAAAAAAAGAAGTGATGAGGACATGAGGGCTCTGCTCTCCTGGTAGAATTAATGCTGCTATAAAAGGACAAATTTGCCCCCTTTCCCACTCGGCCCTGGGTGCTCCCTCTCACTGCACTCTGCCATCAGATGACACAGCAAAAAAACCCTTCTCACATGACAGTGCCTTGATTTTGGACTTTCCAGCCTCCAAAACTGTGAGAAATAAATTTGTTCTCTAAAAATTACCCAGTGTCAGCCATTCTGTGACAGCACCTGAAATGAAGTCAGAGCGCATCCAAGCATTCAAACCAAAGCAAGCTTAACTTCATAACCACAGCTGACCAGACATCTTCTCCTAAAATATCTCAAAGAATAATATTTAATCTCACTGACTTCGTTTTTTAAAGACTTTAAGAATGAGAAAATAAGCAGGCCAGGCCTATGGCTCAAGGAGTAGGGCGCCGGCCCCATATCCAGAAGTGGTGGGTTCAAACCTGGCCCCAGCCAAAAACTGCAAAAAAAAAAAACAAGAGAGAGAGAGAGAAAATAAGATTTGATTTATGGGCGGCACCTGTGGCTCAAAGGAGTAGGGCACCAGCCCCATATGCCAGAGGTGATGGGTTCAAACCCAGCCCTGGCCAAAAGAAAAAAAGATTTGATTTATTCTATCAGAATAATCAGAAAATTTTTAAATTCTGAGACTTACAATAATATAGTTGAGGCTCGGCGCCTGTGGCTCAATCGGTTAAGGCGCCAGCCACGTACACCTAAGGTGGCGGGTTCAAATCCCCAGCCCGGGCCCACCAAAACAACAATGATGGCTGCAACCAAAAAATGGCCGGGCGCTGTGGCGGGTGCCTGTGGTCCCAGCTACTTGGGAGGCGGAGGCGGGAGACTCGCTTGAGCCCAGGAGTTGGAGGTTGATATGAGCTGTGATGCCATGGCACTCTACCCAGGGAGACAGCTTGAGGCTCCGTCTCAAAAAAAAATAATAATATAGTTGAAAAGTTCTTACATTAAATGACACTCAATGAAATACTCATGCTATTACCTACAACATGATAATCACAAGAAAAATTCCTATATCTATTCTAATCTTCCAAGAAAATATATAATAAGTAAAAAACTATTCATAAAAGTTGGACCACTGTTTACACCTTTAATCCCAGCAATTTGGGAGGCCAAAACATGAGAATTGCTTGAGGCCAAGAGTTCAAGACCAGTTAGGGCAAAATAATGAGACCCCATATCTACAAAAAAGGGGGGGAAAAATTAGCTAGACATGGTGATATGCACCTATAGTCCTATTTACTTGGGAGGCTGAGGCACAATGATCAATTGAGCCCAGGAGTTTAAGACTATACTGAGCTAGGCCGGGCACAGTGACTCAAAGCCAGGTACGGTAGCGCACAGCTATAATCTCAGTACTCTGGGAGGCTCAGGCAGGTGGATTGCATGAGCTAGAGCAAGACCCTGTCTTTAAAACTAGCCCAGCATTGTGGCAGGCACCTGTTGTCCCTGCGACTTATCTGAGAATTTGGTTTGGGGAAGGGTTCCTACAGCTCTAATGGTTAAGTTTAGATACAGTGGCTATGTGTAAACTGTAGAGACAATGTGCTTTATGCTGAACAGCTTTCCTTCTGGAAGTCCAGAATTTTGGTACATGCCAGGCAGAGGATATTAACTTCTGAGTGGTCTTGGGGGACTCCCATACAAGCTCTCATAGTCCTAGATTTGATTCATACTTCTGCCACTTCTAACAGTGTTAAGACATTAAGAAAAAGTCTTAGGATTTCTGGGGCTCGTTCTCAGTAATCAAAACAAATGGAAAGGGGGCTGAAAACTGGCTAGCTAACTAACATAATGTTCCAAGATTGTTTTTTTTTTTTTAACTTCAGATTAATATGAGGGTACAAATGATTAGGTTACATTCTTTGCATTTGTTAGGTGAAGTCCACATTGTAGTTGAAGCATTCACCCAAGAGATGTGCCATATGCATCCTTTCATTGTGCCCACGAGGTGAGAGCACACCAATCCCTCTCCCTCTTCTCTCTCTCCATCCTCTGCCCCCTCCATCCCAACTGAACTTAATTGCATTTTGCTCTCCTGTGAGTGTGTACTTGTTTAGATTCCTTTTTTAAAATTTTCTTTATACATGTACGTGTGTTTTCCACTTTTTGCCTTCACAAAATTATAGAGGCTTAAAATTTAATAACAGTAACAATGTTTAAGATAAGGACAAGAAACAAAAACCATGTAAAGAATGAAGGAAGAGGCTTGGCGCCTGTGGCTCCAGTGGCTAAGGCGCCAGCCATGTACACCCAAGGTGGTGGGTTCGAATCCAGCCCGGGCCCGCCAAACAACAATGATGGCTGCAACCAAAAAAAAAAAAAAAAAAATAGCCGGGCATTGTGGCGGGCGCCAGTGGTCCCAGCTACTTGGGAGGCTGAGGCAGGAGACTCACTTGAGCCCAGGAGTTGGAGGTTGCTGTGAGCTGTGATGCCACAGCACTCTATCCGGGGGAAAGCTTGAGGCTCTGTCTCAAAAAAAAAAAAAAAGAATGAAGGAAGATAAATATAACTGGAAAAGAAATCAGACAATTCCTGCAACAAAATATTGAGCAATAACAGTAATAATGCAAAAAAAAATAACATTCACATTGTCAGATAAAAGTATGTCTATCATAGAATGCTTTGATTCTGAGGTTCAGAATGGATTCTCTAAATTAGGTCAGTATTTACAGGGCAGAGTTCAAATACTTACGAAAATACAGGCCTAAAAATAAAAATACCTACATTTTAACAGCTTCCTATCTGTTCAAGTCAACATTAATCTTCAGAAATAAGTTATGCTGAAACAATACAATCTAGTCACAACCCTAACATATCAGAATTCCATTTTTTAAATATGAGAATTTTATTCCCGATTTGTTTTACCGAGGAAAATGATAATATATAACCAAACATGAAACATGATTAGCTACAACTATGCTCCAGAGCAGTGACTTTCAACCCATGTGCCATGGTGTGCCATGAGCAGATCTTAGGTATGCCTTGAAAATTTTTAGGCCAGGTGTGGTGGCTCACACCTGAAATCCTAACACTCTGGGAGTCCAAGGCAAGTTAAATGCCTAAGCTCATGAGTTCGAGACCTGCCTGATCTATAGCGAGAATTTGTCTTTAAAAAAAACTAGCTGGATGTTACAGTGGGCACCTGTAGTCCCAGTTACTTGGAAGGCTGAGGCAAGAGAATCGCTTATGCCCAAGAGTTTGAGGTTGCTGTGAGCTATGACACCACAGCACTCTACCAAGAGTAACAAAGTGAGACTGTGTCCAAAAAAAAAAAAAAAAAAAAAATCAGTTATTTCCCAAAGAAGTTCAAAGCACATTTAGTATATTCTTTTTTTGAGACAGAGTCTTAAGCTATCGCCCTGGGTAAAATGCCATAGCATCATAGCTCACAGCAATCTCAAACCCTGGCTCTAATGATCCTCTTGCCTCAGTTTTTCAATTTTTTTTTTAGTAGAGACAGGCTCTCGCTTTTGCTCAGGCTGGTCTCAAACTCATGAGCTCAAGCAATCCATCTGCCTTGGCCTCCCAGAATGCTAGGATTACAGGCATGAGCCACCACGCCTGGCCCATATATTCTTTTTTTCACTTTTTTATTTTGATCAATATAACGCTAAGTGTGCCGCAGAAGTTTAACTATAGGTTCAAGTGTGCCCTGAGATAAAAAAGGTTGAAGAACACTGTTCTAGAAACATGTCAAATAGCAGCCAATTTAAAAAGTTAATATAAGGTTAGGGATAAAAACCCACCTACAGGGTAAAATGAACATTATTTTTTTTTTTAATAATTGTTTATTTTATCTTTTTTTTTTTTTCCAGTTTTTGGCCAGTTTTTGGCCAGGTTTGAACCCACCACCTCCAGTATGTGGGGCCAGCGCCCTACTCCTTGAGCCACAGGCACCACCCCTAAAATGAACATTATTCTGGTGCAAGTACAATAAATGCCCTAAGCTCAGCATTTTACAATTCACCCATGAAACTTACACCTGGGTGACCGGAAAGATCACCTATATATCTGTCTAACAAGGGTACAAGTGAACTTTTCTAGAACTAGAATATAAATGTTTTGATACAATGACTAAGCAAATGACATGAAATCTATGTTAAGTAGCTTGATGAAAGTATTTCAAATTGTATATGAAAACAGTACAATGTACCCCATGTTTGCATTAATGTATACAGCTATCAATTAATAAAAAAAAATGGGCAAAAAAAAAATCCAGTGCCAATAGGAAAGCAAAATAAAGGCTGAGACATATACATACTATGTGAATAGGTGAGTGTATATATACATTCACTGTCTATACTGCATTACATTCACTAATTTCACTTTTGCTTTAAATGGGAATAAATGGGAATGACTGGTTTAGCCTATTAGGTTATTGTACTTGTCATTCAAGGCCTTGCCTTTCATGTAAAAGGCACCATGAGATGTTTCCAAGTACTCCCACTTGTAATTTCTCTTTCTTCTTTGTTAGCCCACTGAATTTTGTCTGTGTCTTACTGTGGTCCAGATCACTGGGAAATCACAGTCACAGATGCATTACAGTAACTCACACAATGCTTTGGCAAATAAGTGGTCTTCATGTTCACCAGTATCTGTTGAATGAAAGAACAAATACTGCGTGTGTTTTGTCCACACCAGGCTACTGGCCCTGGTGGGCAGTGAACATGTCATAATTATTTCATTTCCCAAGATGCAAAAAGCACAGTCCCTTGCATATAAACTTCATAAGTGCTTGTGGGAAAGAAAAAAATCTTTGTTAGATCTTCTTAATTGATGCAAAAAGCTGTAGCTATAAAAATGTAATATTTATTACATAATATACCTATTAGTTTAAAATGTTAAATCATCTCAAATTAAGAATGTTTCTTTTGGTTAACATTATTTATTCCTCAATCTTTTCCCTTGACTTGGAAAATAAAACCAATTTTTACAAATTAACAGTTTATAATGGGCTTTGCCATCTTTTATAACCTGTAATCCTCACAACAACCCTGTGAGGAACTCAGGGTAGGCAATACTCAGGGGAGGTTCTGTAACTGCAGCCCAACAAGGTTCTGTAACTTCCCTGAGGTCAGAGAATCAGTGTGTGATGTTGCTGTAACTAGAACTCAATTTTTAATCTCTGTCTTTCCTCCACATTGGTGGGGCTTTCAGAGCCCCATTTCCTAAAAGTAAAATGTAAAAGATGAGCATAATAATGCTTTTATCAATATTTTTTAGAAACATCACTTTGTATCTTTCTTTCTACCCACATGAAACTAATTCAGAACAACCATGGTTAAGGAGAACCAATTGTGAAGCCGGAATGAAGATAAAATCCTGCACATACCTAATTGGAAAAATCAGAAGTATCTGTGTGCACACAAGCTCATTTCTTTCCTGTTGGAAAAGTTGAGAATGCACCTAGTTTGTTTCTACTCCCTTACTACTCAGCTCCTCAGGCCTCTTCCAGGGCAGTTATAGTCTCCCTGTTCCCTCCACCCTCTTTTTCACTTGTGCCACAAGACTATATCGACTTTAACAAATATTGAGTAAAGGCTAACTGAGTGACTGAACTCTGCTGGCAGGGGTTCTCAACCCCGGCACACAGTAGGCAAGTCACAAGTGCCTGCTGCGGGAATGAAAGGTAAAACAGCTACCAGCACTCTCTTTCAGCTTGCATGCCCTATATTAGGCTGTGCCCAGTATCAAGTGGGTTATCTGGATGAACATGAGCACCAGATTCACCAGTGTCACTATCTGCTGTCCAGTAGAAGGTTTATTCCACCATGCACACAGTTCTGCTTGGGAGTCACTGGTCACAAAAGACTATTGAACACTTGATATGTGACTAGTACTGAAAAACTCAACTTTTAATTTTATTGAATTTCAGCTGATTTCTATCTATATAGCTACATGTGATAAATGATACCTTACTGATTAGAAAACTGGTTGCCTTATCCAATGAGAATTCACATTTATAATTGTCATACAGAGTTGTTAAATACTGGTTACAAAAAGTGTACACATTTTTAAGAGATCTCATTGGAAGTAAAATTGGTCATTCACAATAAAGTGTACAAATTGCAGGTAAAATGGATGTGGTAGCATGTCTAGGTACACTTGACCAGAAACGGTACCTTCAATTCAACATACAAAAGTTATACACAGGTAACACCCCTTGAAATGTGTATACATTTTTTTGTACCCTCTGTATATCATTTATTTCCAGATGTACATAGCAACATTGAAAGGGGTTAGGTTTCTAAAACTAATACCAAACAAACAAACAAACAAAAACAGAGAGTGAAGTTGGTGCTAGATTAGTAGCTCATTCTCGGGGTAACTCTGACCTCTATTGTGAATAATCTTGCAATGAACATGGAAAGGCAGATATCTTTCTGAAATACTGACTTCATTTCCTTTGGCTATATAACAACAAGTGGGATTGCTAAACCACATGGAAGCACTATTTTTATTTTTTTTCTTAAGTTGATTTTTTTTTTTTTTATTGTTTCAGGTTCATTGAGGGTATGAAGAATTAGGTTACACTATTTGCATTTGTTAGGTAAAGTCCCTTTTATAGTTGTGCAATTTTTAATTTTTTGAGGAACCTGCTTAACTATTTTCCATAATGGCTATACCAATTTACATTCCTGTGAACAATGGACAAGGGCACCCTTTTATCCTTGCCAACATTCATTATCTTTTGTCTTTTTGAGAATAGCTATTCTAATAATTGAGATGCTATCTTATTGTGGTTTCGATTTGCAATTTCCTGATGATTATTGATGCTAAGCACTTTATCATATACTTGTTGATCCTTTTTATGTCATCTTTGAGATATGTCTATTCAGGTCTCAAGTGTGACGCCTGCAGCATTGTTGTTTTTGCTAAGATTGCTTGGGCTATTAAGAGTCTTTTGTGGCCTCATATAAATTTTAGCATTTTTCTACTTCTATAAAATATTCTGTTGGGACTTTGAAAGAGATTAATTAAATATGTACATCACTTTGGATAGCGTGGACATTTTAACAATACTAATTTTCCAACTCATAAACATTGGATGGATTTCCATTAATATGTATTCTAAGAATCAACTTCTGATTTGCTTTTCTATATTGTTTTTAACTTTTGTACTTCATTAGTTTCTGCTATAATCTTGATTATTTCATTGTTTCTTCTTGGTTTTAATTTAGTTTGCTCTTCTTTCTGTGTCTTAACATGGATAGATTATTGACTTGCAATTTTTTTCTTTTTTAATATAGCTGCTTATAGCTGTAAATTTCTCTCTCAGCAGTACTTAAGCTGTATCTCAAAAGTTTTGGTATGTCGTATTTTCATTTCATTCTTCTCAAAATATTTTTGGTTTCTTTAACCACTTATACATTCATTACAGATACTGAAACTATCTTATGGTTGCCATTTGCATTTTATACCCCTTTCTATTACTTCCTTTCAACTAATTTGTACTGTGGTCTAAAGTAGGTTTCCTGTAAACAGTATACAATTGGATTTTTTTTTTTATTTCATCATATCATTCCTTCTTTTTCATTGACTCATTTAAGCAATTCTGATTTAATGTTATTGTTGACACTGTTGTATTGATGTCTGCAATTTTAATTTCTGTTTTCTATGCCTCTCCTTCCATTTTGCTTCTGTAGTCCTCCTTTACTACTTTTTTTTTACATTAAATGAATATTTTCTAGTATAACATTTTATTTCTTTAAAGAATTTTTCATCCTTGTGACTCATTTTCTTAGGGAATCCTAATTTATTGGATTCTATTTCAGATTTATACTAACTAAATTTCAGTGTTACATAGAAATGTCACTCCTATTCCCTTTTCCCCCCTTTTTTCCTATTATTGTTATACATGTTATATCTATGTATGCTACAAACTCAACAATGTGTTGTTAGAATTACTTTATATGATTGTATGTCCTTTAAGGAAGCTAACAAAAAAGTAGAGCAAGTATATACAGTACTTATAAAATTTGTGACATTAATCTTTTTGCTTGCTATTTGTGGTTCTCTTCAGTTTTTCCTGTGGTTTCAAATTACCAATTAGTGTCTTTTCCTTATTCCAACACAGCTCCCCACCCCATTTGTATTATTATTGGAAAATACGTTATAGATCTCTTCATATGATGATATGCATATTATTTTAAAAATTAATTTTTAAATCAGTTAAGTGATGATCAGAGAATATATGTAATTATATTATCTTTTATAATTACTCATGTGGTTACCTTTACTGGTACTCTGTTCTTTGTATGGATTCACACAGAATCTGGGTTTACTTTCTTTCAGCATGAAGAACTTCCTTAGCATTTTTTTTGTAAGAGAGCTCTGCAAGCAATAAATTATCTTAGTTTTTTGTTTATCTGGAAATAGCTTTATTTTACCTTTATTTTTAAAATGTAATTTTGTTTAATGTAAGATTTTTGGTTGGTATGTTTTTTTTTTTTCCTTCAAGTACTTCAACTTGACTGTGTCATTCTACATTCTGCTGCTTTTTAGCCTCCATTTTTTTTTTTTTTTTTTGAGAGCTAGTCCCACTATGTTGCCCTCAGTACAGTGCTATTGCATCACAGCTCACAGCAACCTCAAAGTCTTGGACTTAAGCGATTCTCTTGCCTCAGCCTCCCAAGTAGCTGGGACTATAGGCATCTACCACCATGTCAAGCTATGTTTTTGTTGTAGTTGTTATTGTTGTTTAGCTGGCCCAGGCCAGGTTTGAACTCACCATCCTGGGTATATGTGCCTGGTGCTATGACCACTGTGCTACATGCACCGAGCCTGGACAACTTTTTTTTTTCTCTTAAACCTAGCTTAATCTTAGGTCGATTCCCTCAGGAAGTAATTTTTCTCTTGGTGCTTAGAAGATTTTCTTCTTGGCTTTCAGAATTTTTACTGTGATGTGTATACTTCTAGATGTCTTTGTTTTTTCCTATTTGGAGCTCACCAACCTTCTTTAATGTTTTTCATCAAATTTTGGAAAATTTAAGCCATTATTTAAAAATATTTTTCGGTCCTCTTTGCTCTTCAACTTTAATTATGCAGGTGTTAATGTGATTAGTGATATCCCACATCTCTCATTTTCCTTCATTTTTTTTTTCTTATGGCTTTTCTTGAGCTGTTGCAATAATTTCCTACTTGTTTTTCCAGCATTAGTCTCTTACACCCTCAAAATTGCTCTATGAAATGAAGTTATATTAATATTTCTGAAATATACTTCAAAATTTGAAAGCTTCCAATGCGAAGGAGTTGCATTGTCCACATTGAAAAGGAGTTATATAGATTGCCATTTATTGGTTCTTTTGTACGTCATCAACATTATTTTTACTATTCTTCTCAGTGAATCTTTTAATCTAGCCAAATTGGCCTATAAAACCACAATTTTAATCTCAAATTCTACAACACTTTATGCCTGTTACTCATTTATTTATGTTATCTCATATTATCACTGTTATATTTGTTTTGTTTAATCTAATGAATTTTAAGCCTCTAAGTTTAGTAATTTCTTTATACCTTGCAATTTAGTATAATGATCTGAACATTAGAAATAGCAATAAATGTAATTGTTGATGATGTTGTTATATATATCATGACACAAATATGTTTCAGTTACTGACAATAAATATAATAAAAGCAGAAAACCCTCACCCAAAATAAATTGTTGGAGTTGGAAATTGAAATAAAACATTAATTAATTATGTAATTATTCTTTTCCACTAAAATCAGTTGATGAGACTGATGTTTATTGATTGAAAATTGCTTTCATATATACAGACAACTATAAATATTCTGTTTTATTTAATGGTTTGGCAATTTAGAGCAGCACTGGATAGGAAACACCCATAAACTGTGAGGAATGGGTCACTCTCTTGGCTGTGTAACTTCTTTTAGGTCTCTTTATTCTGAATTTATTACCCCAACTAGCAATTTCTAACCATTTGTTCCTCAATCTTTTTTTTTTAATTTTTTCTTTTCTTTCTTTTGTTCTTTTTGATACTAAGTCTCATTATGTCACCCTAGGTAGAATGCCGTAGCGTCACAGCTCACGGCAACCTCAAACTCTTGGGTTTAAACAATTCTCTTGCCTTAGCCTCCCAAGTAGCTGGGACTACAGGCACTGGCCGCAATGCCCAGCTACAATTTTTCTGTTGCAGTTATCATTGTTGCTTAGCTGGCCTGGGCTGGGTTTACCCTGCCAGCCTTGGTGTATATGACCAACACTATAACCACTGTGCTACAGGTGCCAAGCTATGTTCCCTAATCTTAAGACTAATGTTCAGACTGAGTCCATTAGAAAAAATTTTATCATTATAAGGCATCATAGTTTACATATATCAGCATTGCTCTTTCTTTACAAGAGACTATTATTATTATTTTATACAAATATACATCATTAAATTTATTTTTAATCATGAAATGTATTATCAGTGTTCATTGTCTAATAGACTTTTCTTTAAATGAATTTGATGGAAATCGAATGATGTTAGTAGTCAATTACATGCTTTCAATGAAAAGTTTTTCCACATATGAAAGGGGGTTGGATGTGTTATAGATAAAATATCAAACCTAGTATAGTTATTTATAATTATCTTGGTCTTTTTTATGCTGTTAAACTGAGCACCAGTGACTGGGTAATTTATAAACAATTTATCAACAATAAAGGTTTATTTGGCTCCCAAGTCTGGAGGCTAAAGTCCAAGATTGAGGGACCACATTAGATGAGGGTCTTCTTGCTGTAATTTAATATGGCAGAGGGTATCACACGGCCAGAGACCATGCAAAAGAGGGAAGGTGGACAAAATCATCCTTTTATCAGAAACTAACTCCTATGATAACTGACCCACTTTCATAATAAGCAGAAAATCCAATCATGAGAGTAGAGCCCTCATAACTTAATCACTCCTTTTTCAACACTGTTGTATTGGTGATTAAGTTTCCAGCATATGAACTTGGGAGGACACATTCAAGCCATAGCAACAGTAATACATTTGTGTATGCAGATAAGCACAGATGTATGTGTGTCTTCAATTCTAAACTTGTTTATTTTATATTCAAACTTAGACAATTGAAATAACTTTACATGGAAGTAGATTTATATGTGGAAAATGTAAAGCAATTAAAGTTGAATAATTTTATAAATAATTTTATTAATTATGTAGCAGTCAATTGTTAGAACTCTAAAAGTTGTTTGTAAATCCAAGAAAAATATCAGAATACCATTACTAGGTATCATCTACCCAGAAGAATGAAACAATAACAACAAAGACGTTTGCACCAGCATATTTTTTGCTGCCCAATTCGTAACTGCCAAGTTGTGGAAGTACCCAAAATGCCCATCAACCCATGAATGAATTAACAAATTGTGGTATACGTATACCATAGAATACTATTAAGCCATAAAAAAGATGGTGACTCTGCATCTTTTGTTTACATGGATAGAGTTGGAATATATTCTTCTTAGTAAAGTATCCCAAGAATGGGAAAAAAAGTATTCAATATACTCAATACTATTATGAAACCAATATATAAACACACTCTTATATAAATAATAAAACACAAATACACAAATATAGCCTAACAATGGTGGGGGGAAGAGAGGGAAGAGGAAGGGAAAAGCTGATTGGTGGGAAGAGGGAGGGAAGTTTATGGGATCTCATTTAATGTGCACAGTGCAAGGATATATTTCTAAATAAGAGTAAATTATAAATGTCTTACCACAAAAAATAAGTGAGGTTATAGTTATGTTAATAAATTTGATTTAAACATTCCACATTGTATGTCAAATTACCA
This sequence comes from Galagoides demidoff, assembly GCA_963574575.1. Lineage (NCBI taxonomy): Eukaryota > Metazoa > Chordata > Mammalia > Primates > Galagidae > Galagoides > Galagoides demidoff. The sequence continues at coordinate 15,131 of CAUYQV010055289.1, forward strand.
TATTATATACCATAAATGTATATAGTTATGATTCTATTGAAAATTAAATTTTAAAAATATTAGGACATGGGCATGTGTATATCCTATTATGACAAACACACAATTACATTCTTCTTATTTTTTTCTTTACCATTCCTTTAATTGAAAACTTTTTAATCCTTATATTTGATTAGAATTTAAATTATATTTAGTAAAATCTTTTTCTTTCCTTAGGAAAAAGTCAAAGAGAAGGAAGAAAATCTGAGTCTTGTAAACCAATTCTTAAAGTAGAATACAAGACCTGCAGAAACAGGTATGCATTTTTACTTTAAAAGTAAGAAGCAGAGACAAGAAAGGCAGATAACCTTCAATGTTAATATATTGTTTGAAATTTTACATAATGATAAATATAGTATCTGGCTGAATCTTCTTCATAAATAATAACTTATTTTTTATTGTTTAGTAGGCATATCTATGATTATTATGAATATAATAAATATATTAATTCAAAATTATTAATAAGAATTTAGATAAGTATTATATATATTAATTCTAACAATAGAGGACTTTTTTGACATGCACATTATAAGTAGCAGTATTGATTAAGCAGAAACTATGTGACTATTGGTATTTCATCTGAAAGAATTAAATATATAACCAAGACTCTGAACTTTAGGAGTTTACATTCTAAAGTTGGAAAGATTACAGTTAATTAGAAAGAGAAAATAATGTATATTGGCATAAAAAAGTACTAAATTTTAAGATATAAAAATTTTAAAAATAATAATATTTAATACAACATTATCCTGTATTCATAGTGGCTATATCCTCTACATTAATAATGTTCCTTTTTACTTGAAGTAATTTTTAGGGGTAACATTCTCATTCAGAATTACCATAATAAAACTTGGCTCAATATTAACTTTATTTTAACTCTAACTTTAACTCTATTTTAACTCTAAATATAAATCCTACTTTATTTAATTGTATGCTCATATTAGAATATTGTCTTGATATCATAGGTATATTAAATACTTGTATATGCCTGGTCTTCTAAAGTTTTAGTAGTATAAAATTATGGTCATTTTTAACCAGCTACTTTAAATACATATCATGTCTCCTTTGCCTAGCCTAATGTTACTATGCATTAATTGGTAAAAATGACTATATAGTTTCATGCCATTATAACTAAAGTATGAAAATGTTTCAAATACTATAAATGGGAAATATATATTACATATATTTTTCTTCTTAAAACATTACTTATAATTTAAACATTGCTTGAGTCTTTCAATTCAATAATATGTATTTATATTACTTATTATATAGTGTTGCACCTCAAGGGTTATTGAGGTACAGTGTACTATATTAACTATTCCTAACAGCTTGTATTATTTTGTTTTGTTTTTCCTTTTCACTAGTATATTTCCTTTTGAAATTTTTTCTCTTTCTTTCAGTGTTGGGCTACCATGACATCGTATATTTACATTTTGTTATATCCAGTCTTTTGTTTATATCTTAGGCTAAGATACTTAAAAGATAAACTTGTAAAATGAGAATAAAAGATTCATGTGAAGGCCTGAGAGGTTTCTCCATGATAAAGTACAGATACATAGACTTTAATAACGTCTCTTGTAGTGGTACAAATGTATTTCTTTGAGGCTGTTAACAATATTCAGTTAGAATAAAATGTGTTGATATTACTCTATACCATGAACTGTGTAATTTGTTTGGTATTCTTAAATGACATTGCTGCCTCCTTTTGAATTTGTTATATTCTACTAGCAGAGGCAAGGTCATAAACTAGTGGTTTCTATACAAAATTTAAGATACTTTTACAGAGACATGCCATAGAGGAGCACAAAAAAGGCACCTTACCCAACCCTGAAGGGAGTTTTGCTCCCTTCCAATATTAAAGAGGCAATGTATATACCAAAAAAGGGGGAGAGTAAATTGCTCTTAATTACTGTTGTAAGGATGAGAGTCAATGTCCCTACTTTAACACATTAATAAGACGATATCTGTCCTCTTCATTAATATTTATAATAGGTAAACTTAATATTATAAAAAGATACTACCTTCTCTAAATCACAAAATTTTTTTGCAAAACAGAACAAAGGAAGAAAAACTCATGCTGTTTCAAGAACTATATTAGAAATGCTTTTCAAAATCTAGAGAAATTTGCTACAATAGAAGTGTCTATTTAAAAAAAAATTTGGAGAAAAATATTTTTACTTTGATATTTACTTCTTGAAAATACTTCACATCAACACATTTTTTTCTTTTGTGTATATACACTAGAGATATATAGGTATTGGTTTTAGAAAATAAAAGTCAAAAATTATGAATCTATTCATAAAGCTATATTTTATAGTCATCCCAACCTCATTCTACTATAAAACTGTATCTTGCAAACTAATAGACTATAAAAATTTTGTTTGAAGTTAGTTGAGCAAAATAAATAGAGCTAGCTGGTCATAAGTAAAACCAAGAGGACAATTTATCTTTGATGTACTATTTTTCTCTTATATATTAGCTTTTTTCTCTTTTTGCTATAACTCTTTTTTTTTTTTTTTACACATAACTCCATTATCTAGGATTTTTGTGTTACTCTCTTCATTTTGGGCTTTATTGGCCACTGTCATGTTTAAGACCCCACATGCCAACTTGTTAATCTGATATTCTACCATAGACTCATATTCTAAAAATAGTGATTTTGAGTTTGGGGACTAACTAATGCATGTGAAGATATATTTTTGAGAGTCAGTGAACTTCTCTACCTCCTTCCAATCTCACTGCCTTTCTCCACCCTTACCCTAACATCTTTAGACTGATCCATTAGTAATTTGGATCATCTAGAATGGGGGAATGATGGAATAAGAGTTTGTTGATTGAGAAATTAAATGACACTGTGTATAATCTTTATAGACTTAGTCCTATGACTTTGTGTCATCTGAAAGGACTTCCTCTGTTTCATTAACTTTTTTTTTCCTGTGTAGTGAACCATTCATAATATTCTCTGGTGGGCTGTCCTATGACAAAGCTAGCAGAAGACCAAGTTTAACCATCATGCATGGAAAAGCAATTACAGTACTTGAAATGGATCATCCTATTGTTGAATTTCTAACTTTATGTGAAACACCCTATCCAAACGGTAAGTAATTAAAGTGAAACTACTAATGTTAAAAATCATTTTTGAAATGAAAAGTTTCTAACAAAATTAAGGTAAAATATTTTCAGTTTTGGCAGCAGACATCCATTGTGATGTAAGACTGTGAGCTACAGGTGCTGGAACAGGTTCTGCAAGTGTACTACTTCACAAACTGGAAGTAAGACAAATATAGTACAGCAGCCCTGGCATATCAGGTTCTAACATCAGGTAAGTGCTTTAAACTTTGATTAGGATGGTGGAGGCTGAGCTGGGAGGGTCTGATAGGGGTTTGGGGTGAAAGCACTTGGGGAAACTGAGGTCTCCTAATAGTTTCTCCTAGACCAGCTCCACCCATCCCATCCCAAAGCCAATCAAAGTTAAAGCACTTACCTGATATCAGTAATCTGTAACTCTGGTGGTGCTGCATCTGTTTTATAGCTGGCTTTGCCTCAGATGTAACTGCAGCACCTCTAGTTACTCTATGATTGCTGATGTGTGGTTAGTGATTTATTTCAATTTGGGGAGTAATTAGAATGGTCTTCAGGGGGACAGATGCTTATATATATTTATCATCCTGAATATATTTATTTAGGAATCATCAAAATATAATTGTTTTTTGAAGTTGCAAAAATGAATGCTAAAGGAATATAGGAAGAAAGAAGACCAAAAGCTGAGCCTAGGAAAATGCCTCTTATTAAGAGCCTTGAGGAAAAAGATGTACCAGCAATAGAAGCTGAGAATTTGTGGTTACAAAAGTTATATTCTATATGTCTGTGTGTATGTAAATTTCTGTATCAGTAGAGATGTTAGGACAATTTCTAGTGATGTTCAATAAATGCATGGTAACCATTCCTATTTACTTTCAAAGCCACATATACAAATCTTTAGTTTTTCAGAAAAGTGGTATGAGAACAGAATTTTTCATTTGTCAGAGTCTAGAAGTAATTTAACTTTACTCAGTAAAATATAAATGTGTTTTCCTAACTACAGACATGTAATGTATAACGATGTTTCAGTCAATGCCACACCACATAAGATGTTGGTTCTATGAGATTATAATGGAGCTGCTCTGTATCAGCGTACCATTTTCATATAGTATTTTTATTGTATTTTTCCTATGTTTAAATACACAAATATTTACCATCATGTTACAGTTGCCTCCAGTATTTAATACAGTAGCATAATGTATAGGTTATAGGTTACTAGCCTAGGAGCAATAGGCCATAACATATAGCTTAGGTGTATAGTAGGCTATCCTTCCTAGGTTTGTGCAGTTATACTCTATGATGTTTACACAATGACATCATCACCTAACAATGTATTTCTCAGAATGTATCCTCATTGTTAAGATTCACATGACTGTATTTAAATGTGTTTTTAACTATTAAAGTTGTACATGAGAAAAATAAACTCTATAATACATGACAATATATAATGAAACATTTTTCACTATCAACCAGGAACACATGTTACTAAGGTTTTGCATATTCTTCCCCAAATAATTCTACAATTGCATACTCATTTATGTATGTACTATCTTTTTTGTACAATTGATAGCATTCTTTCTGTATTGTTCTTTATCATACCTTTTTCACTTAATGGTGTGTTAAAATTACAATTTCGTATTAGTAAATATGAAACTTCAATCTTTTTTACAACCACATAGTGATGTTTTATACATATATCAAACAAAAAAAATTTATCAAAAACTTTTAGTATTTCTGAATCATTTTTGTTATCTCATAATTCAACCCATTTTACAGAGAACACAAATGCTTTAATGCTCTTAGCTCAGCGTCATTACAGAGTAATTAACAGACTAGCATTTGTCAGTTTTACATCTAGATTTAACTGTATCTAGTCCTCTTCCAGCCCCATAAACACTGCAGTTCTCTTCGGAGAAGTATTATTTATGATAGTTTTCACCCTGTTCAAGGCTAGGGTTAAAAAAAGACCCAGATTGCTTAGAAATAAACCAATCCAATAAAGGAAGTAATATAGTTGCCATCTACAGAGCACTTACTATATGCCAGGTTTTGCTTTAAACGTGTTCATATCCCTCATTTTATCTAATCTTCATAACAGTCTAAGGTAGTTTTCATTGTGCCATTTCAATGAGTAAATAAATTAAAAGAAGTTAATCTTCTCAAGATCAATAGATACTTCTAAAAGGTGACACTTTTGCCCATTTGTGTCATTTGTACAGAAACAATAATCTAAAACAGATATAACTATTATACCTAAAGTGATAATTTATACATTTATGATATTAGATAATTCATGACAGGTTCTCAGATATTTTATTTTTGTAGAAATTGCTTCCTAATCAGTGATTTTTCTAAGAGATGACAAAGAAGAAATAATTAGTTGTATTAAGCCCCATTGTTCTGCAAATTGAAAAACCAACAAAAACTCCCAAACCCTAAGAATATTGAAACAATGCTGAAAACCCTAAATCAGCTCTAAGAGATGGGGAGCAGAGGAAAAGTCTCAGTTTGAGAATAGTTTCAGTAGCGAACAGTATATAGACTACTGTCACATAGATACATACCCAAGTAACAAGCACTAATGCCTATACTTCTGGTTTTTGCATGTGCATGTACATCTGCTTGTATGTGTGTATGTTTTAGTTTTCTCTTATATGCATGTGAGATGTAAACATAGGCATGAGTAGATTCTGTATTTACTCAGAACTATGAAGGCCATCTATACCAGTATTTCATTTTCCCATCCAAGACTTGAATCCTCTGAACAAAAGTCCTGCCAAGTGATTATTGATTGTAGGATTAAATACCTCTCAAACTTGCTAGTAAAAACTTCTAGTATAATAATAATAACAAAAAAGGAAATTTAGACCCAGAAAGTCTCTAAATTTCCTCTAAATGGTTAAGGTTTCAGCTCTATCACATACTAGTTGTATAACCTCCTCTCAATCTCTTAATCTCTTTGTACTTCATTTTTCTCTGTAAAATGGAAAAATAGCAGTAACTTCTATAGCTACTGAAAATATAATGTCATGTATGTAAAATGTTTTTATGAATACCTTTCCCTTAAATTAAGAATAACTCTGTCACTATGGCTTTTTCCTATTAGTCGTTTATTATAGATGGAAAGTATGTCTTCCATTGTCACTCTACACTAGCCCACCACCTCATCCAACCACAAATCATTTTAGGCCACACCCTTGTTATTTTTTTTATACTTCACCTTACTTTTAACCCTTACTTGTTTACTTGTTCACAGTTTTAAACATCCATCAAATATAAACTCCATGAGAATAAGTTTCATGTCAGTCTTGTTCTTTATATATCTTTTGTTTTTAAAACAGTTTCTGGAACATATGGGAAGAAGGAAAGAGGAAAGAAAGGAGAGAAGGGGGAAGGAAAAAAAGGAGGGAGGGGAAGGATGGAGTGAAGGAAGGAAGGAAAAGGGAGAGAGGGGGTTAAATATAGGATCTTGAAAATCTTAGCCTATACTCACATTCTGCCTATTAATTATATCTAAGAAAAATACAATTAATAGGCAGTCTATAAGTACATTTTAAATTACACTGTATCTTTCTTAGATACAATTAATAGGCAGTCTACAAGTACATTTTAACTGAATTGAAAGTAAACTTTTTAGTATAAGCAGTATTGCTCTCCTGGGGGTGAACATGTGTCATATCCCAGGGAAGCAAAGCTATTTCTTTAGTACACAATATTGTAAGCATGAAATTAGATCTATTAAATAAAATACTAAGGTTATAGAAGAACAGAACAAGTGTTTATGAGGTTAGGTAACAGATTCACTCTGTTCACGTAGTCCTCTACTTACAATCCCATGATTATTGAGATATACTTAATTCTATACAATGCAACTTTTCATTTTTTCCTTGTTCTCTGTAGTGATCCCAACATTTATTTTGAGAACACAACACATATTTGTTCTTTTAAAGTACCCTTGTTAATTCTTGCTTTTATTCATAGTGTAATCTTCCCAAATCATTGAAATAACATTTGTTCAAGAGGTAAAAGAAATTGAAATTTTGGTGATTTTATAAAATACATAATATGAAAACTTTTTAATTTTTTTGTTTTTACTTGTAGAATTTCAGGAACCCTATGCTGTTGTAGTACTTCTGGAGAAAGATCTCATTGTTGTTGACCTGACACAAAGCAAGTAAGTTATCTATATACTGATTAACATAACTTTAAAACTCTATTTGTTACAAAAGACAAATTTTATATAATTGGCATTGCTATTCTTTAAATTTAGCACATATTCTTTATGTGAATATTCTTTTGATAGAATTATAGAAATGTAATTTGGCTCAATGATGAAAACTAAACAAGGAGAGTTTGGGTATCATTGAGAGAATTATTAGATGTCTTAAAGGCAACAACTGATATTTAGATAGAAGTATTCAGAGACTCAGGACACATAAAGTTGATTGCATTTATGGCATCCTTAAGCAAAAGCAATTTTATGAAAATAACTGTCCACGTGCTAGTCTACTGACTAAAATGAAAATGACACATGATAAAAGTATTATCAGACTATATCAGATGATATAGAAGACCAGGATCTTGGTAGCAAAGAAGATGGGAACCCTCTTACTTTTCTCCTTTTTCATTACATTATAGACAACAGAAACAAATAGGGAATACTGCTGTGCTTGCTACTCCTTTATAATGACAGTAGAAGTAAACTTGAAATTGATGGATGCTGTCTTCTTGCTACACATTTCCATTAGAAATGATAGAATGAAGCTAATTCTTCCTCCTTATAAATTCTAGGCCCACCAATCTCTTAGCACCTTCTATTTGTAGCAGAATTTTCCCCAGTCTCTCTCTCCTCTGCCTGGAATAATCTTCTTTCCCTTTTTCTTCTTGTTAGCATCTTATCTGTAAGAATCTCAAGCCAGATGTTACTTCCTAGTTAAAAAAAGAATCTCTTATTACCCCCAGGTCAAATATCTTAGTATGGGCTCTCATATGATCCACATTACTCTTTTTGTAGCCTTTGACACAAATGAATTTGTGTTGATTTCCATTTGTTGTTGCTTAAAGATTGTCTCTCTATTATTAGACTCTAGTCCCTATGAAGGAGAGCAGGCACTGAATAAATTTTTGTTGTGTAAATTATAATCTGAATTCTACTTTCCATGTAACTTGTATATGTAAGAGTCAGAGTTCTTTTTTATGATAATTTGTAGCATATAATCTCTCATTATTTTCTAGGAGATGTAGTATTTTGGGCCATAAAATCATCTTAATTGTGAATTATGACTAGCTGCCCTATTTATCAGCAGCAAACTTGATTAAATTTTATACACACACATATATATATAGATTTATGATTCTTCATCTAAGAAGTGCTAATATAGGTCTTATTTAAAAATGTATTTTTTTGCCTCATTGGATTCAACTTTTCTTTCTGTACATGTATCATATTTATTGTTTCTTTTTACATTGTTTAATTGTCTAACATCCACTGCACTTTTGATACATACTTTCTTAAGTATATATATTTATTTTTCATTATAGTTTTTTTATTATAAAATTTGCATAACATAAACATTACCATTTTATACATTTGTGTACTTTTCATTACCTTATGTATGTATGCAAATTATTTTGTTTGCAAATTTTTATCTAACATTTTACATTCTTTAGCATCATGTATTAAAATCTATGTGACATTACCATTTTATTGGATATTATGTAAAATTTCATATGTCAAAAACTGAACATATTCTCTTTCCCCCCTTATAGCCATGTTGAATGTTAAACAAGTTGTAACTGTGGAGTCCTTTTCAAGTTTTTTTTTCTTTTTTTTTTTTTTAAATTTAATCCTCAACATGAAAGGAAGCATTAGGGCTTACAATTTTTTTCTTCTCAGTTTCTTGGATTTATATCTTTATTTCTGTTTTTGTAGCAACTAGTTTACATTTTACATTCAAATTCTTATTGTAAATTTGTTGTTGTTGTCTCTCTTGTGAGTATCTTTTTACTTATTTTTCCCAATGTACTAAAATAATTTTTCCCAAACATTTTCAGTATATTGTTCATATTGTCAGGAGCCATTGTTGTTATCCTTGATATTATCAAATCCCAAGTTGTAGTTCTGGTCTTCAAGGTAACCTATTTTTCTTACTTCTAACTTTTTAATCTCAATAATTTCTACTCTGAAACAGGGCATCTCTGATCCATCTTGTTTAACCTCCATGTTGTTTATTAAACATAGCTTGCTCCTGTGCACCTAATTTTGCATATGTAACAATTTTTATATGAGATACCATCTGCAAGATTTCAGATTGACAGAAAAAGAATCCAAACCCAAAGCACTGCCCCCATATTATCTGAGGATTGGACTAAATTCCTAACTCCTTATAACATTGTGAGAGTATTTTAATAGCCACCCCCACCAAAATAAAGCTCATTGTTATTAGAAGTAATGTGATCACACAGACCAGAACAGCAGTAGCATAGAATAATATCCATTTCCTTCTAGTGCACTCCCTGGCATATATGAAGTTCTAAATGCCTACAAGAACTTTTAATTTGAGTCTGTACTCATGTTTTTAAAAGTTTATTGTAAGCGTTGAAGATATGAAATTTGTTGCATCCATAAATCTTCTTTCTAATTATGTCTTGTAGTCTACCTAGGAAATGATCTTTTAAAAATGCTCTCACACAAATATGTGCCCAGATACAACACACATTTTACATCTGTAAAAAAACTAAAAAATTTTAAATTGCCTATATATAGCTTCCTTGTCTTAGCCCATTTTGTGTTACTGAAAGTAATACCTGTGGCTATGTAATTTATAAAGAAAAAATGTTTATTTAGCTTATTATTCTACTAGAATGATAATGGCTAGAAAGTCAAAGGTTGAGCATCTGCTTTTGGTGAGGGTCTCAGGCTGCTTCTACTCATGGCAGAAGGTGAGGGGAAGCCAGTATGTGTGAAGATCACATGCAAAAACAGAAAAAAAGAAAGATGGGGGAGGCAGGGCAGTAACACTCTTTTTAACAACCAGCTTTCACAGTAACCAAGAGTAAGAATTCACTCCTGAGGGACCAGCATTAATCTATTCATAAGGGATTTATTTTCATAACCCAAGCACATCCCATTCACCTCCACTTCCAGCATTGAGGTCAAATTTCATCATAAGGTTTGGAAGGGACAAACATCCAAAGTATAGCACTTTCTTTGAAAAACATTACAAAATTTATTGCAATTTTAATATTTATATATATAAATATTTAAAGATATACATAAAATGCTTAGTTGATAGAATTGTATAATGTTTTCAGCTTAATTTATGTATCCATACTAGCAAAGATGTGTCACTGTGAAATGCTGGAATTAGGGGAATAAAATGAATTTGAGTAAAATTCTATAAGTATTAATTTTACATTTTATAGATAACTGTTTTAAAAAGAGCATTCTTTTTCATATGACCATGTTCTATTGTGCTCAGAAAACAATTAAATGAAATTTATAATTAATATTTAGAAACATTTTAGGGTATACTTTATTAAAATTATTTCATGCTTTTTATCTTTGCAAAATGACATTAATATATTGCCTTTCTCTGTTAGTTTTCCGATCTTTGAAAATCCATATCCCATGGACATTCATGAATCGCCAGTTACATGCACTGCATACTTTGCTGACTGCCCTCCAGATTTGATTCTAGTGCTCTATTCTATAGGAGTAAAGCATAAAAAACAAGGATACAGTAATAAGGTAAAAGTAGAAATTATAAGTAACTTTTCTTATATTCATATTACATGATCATATTTTTTCCTGTTATTTTCCTTTCTTTTTTAAAATTTTATATTATTACAGGGTATACACATTTTGGTCACAGTTTGCTTTTGTACATTTTAAGTCAAGGTTATAGGTATACCTTTCACCTGGAAATTGGACATTGTACCTGTTAGGTGTGAATTTACCCATTCCTCACCCCCCCCCAATATACATTACATTTTACTTACATATGTGTTGACTTTCCATGTAAGAGGAATTGAACTAAATTATTTTGAAGTCATAAAATAACATCTACTAAAGATACAACTTCTAAAATTCAAGTCTCCTAAATGTTACGTGGCCTTAAATCTAGAGAAATATAAATTTCTCACACACTAACTATATATACTAAGATATACTTATCTATCATGTAAATTTATGTACTAAGTATGTACTTAAACTAATACATTTAAATCATAAACTATCACCTTTAAATATTCTAGGTGGAGGATTATGTGTTAAGAAAATCAAGCCATTTCTTCTTATCATTTATTAATCAGTAGTTTAAGGGGCATAATTGTGTTTTGTTTTGTTTTGTTTTTCTTGAGACCGAGTCTCATTTTGTTACCCTTTATAGAGTGCCATGGTATCATAGATCATAGCAACCTCAAATTGTTGGTCTTAAGTGATCCTCTTGTCTCAGCCTCCCAAGTAGCTAGGACTACAGGAACCTGCCACAGTGCCTGGCTATTTTTTAGAGATGGGGTCTCATTCTTTCTCAGACAGGTCTTGAACTCCTGGGTGTAGGCAATCTACCTGCCTCAGTCTTCTAGAGAGCTAGGATTATAGGCATGAGCCACCCTGCCTGGCAAGGACATAATTGTTAAAAGTTATTTTTTGAACAACATTCTAGAATTCCTTTTTGTTATATTTACTACAAGTCTTAAATATGTTCAATTGTAACAGACCATACAATATTATATATGGTAATTATATTACTATAATTGTAATAGACCATATTAATTCTATTATTTTTCCAGGGCTGGTGAGTGGACAACTTTAAGAGTTACTGTTTACAAAGATTCTGTGTTAAATGGTACAACCATACTTTCATGGTACATGTGGTGATAGTGTATTTGTAAAATTAAAAATACTTCTGAAGTTGGGCATGGTGGCTCACACCTGTAATCTCAGCACTTGGGAGGCTGAGGTAGGGGGATTGTCTGAGCTCATGAGTTCAAGACCAACCTGAACAAGAGTGAGACCTCATCTTTAAAAATAGCCAGGCGTTGTGGCAGGTGCCTGTAGTCCCAGCTACTCGGGAGGCTGAGGCAAGAGAATTGCTTGAACCCAAGAGTTTGGGGTTGCTGTGAGCTGTGATGCCACAGCACTCTACCAAGGATGACCAAGTGAGCTTCTGTCTAAAAAAAAAAAAAGAAAAAGAAAACAAAACAAAAGAAACTTCTGACACTACAGTGGCTCACACCTGTAATCTTAGCACTTTGGGAGGCTAAGACATAGATCACTTGAGAACAGGAGTTCAAGATCAGCCTGGGCAACATAAAAAGACCCTATTTGTAGAATTTTTTTTAAATTAGCAAACTGTTATGGTATATGCCAGTAGTCCTACCTACAGGCTAAGGTGGGGGAATTGCTTGAGCTTAAAAGTTTGAGGGAATAGTGAGCTATGATCACAACACTCTACCCTAGCCTGGGTTACAGAGTGAGAATGACAGTATTGGTTAAATTCTATATTTTTAAAGGAGAAAGAATTGTGCATTTAGAGGTATTTGTTCAATGAAAGAATTAAATGGGAACAGACCATTGTGCATTTAGAGGTATTTGTTCAATGAAAGAATTAAAAGATTGCTATGTATTCATCCTTGATTATTTTATAGCTATATAATTTTAAGTGAACCTTTTATCATTATTTTAAAATATTTCATTCTAAACACTCAAAATTTTAAAAAAGCCTTATATATTCTTCTTGGACAATTGATTTAGGAGTGGCCAATCAGTGGAGGAGCTTGGAACATTGGGACACAAACATATCCTGAAATTATTATTACTGGGTAAGTGGAATGTGTTTGTGAGTTAACAGTTCATCAACAAAAAGATGTTTACTGAGTCTTAATATCTTTCCATAATTTTGTCCTATGCAGACTAATAGTTTAGATAAAAATAAAAATACAAGAAACAGCTTCAATTCAAAGTTTGTAATCTTGGTAGAAGACAGATCAAAACACTGAAAACAGAATTATAACCAAAAACATAAATATAAATTATATCACCAAGAGAAAGTCAAAAGGAGGAACTCATGAGAGATTAGTCAGAGAAGTCTTCATGTGGAAATAATAGAATATTAACTTTAGGATAGCCCTTACCAGCATCTATTGATTCCTGCATCTAGGACTCACTGTTCTTTATCCTTATCAGGTAATTATTTAAAGTATGCTTTGAAACTTAAACCAGAAATATGACTGTTTTGTATCGCAGCCCACTTCATGTTCTGATATTACCAATGAAAAAGAACATAGCTAAAGATAAATATGAAATGTAAAATATAACAAGTAATCTTCTATGGGAAGATGGAATAGAGGTACTTTTCCCTGTTCTCTCATTAAGTACTAGTAAAAAAACCCTGGGTATTATATGTAAGACAAACATAAAATGACTGGGAAATGTGGAGAGCATAGGACTGGCTAGGGCCCCAACTCTCAAAGAACAACATGGTAGTCAATTTCCTAGGTTTTCTTTCTTCCTCATATCCCAGAATTGGAACTGAAGAAACTAATAACATAAGACTATAAATGGGAACAGACCAAAAAAAGAAAAAATCTTGACAAAAGCTATTTCTCTTTAACCAAGGAATGAGAAAAGGGGAAGCCTATCAAGATAGAAACCTTTTAGAAAATAATCTCTCTACTTACGTTAAACACCACACACACACACAACACCACACACAACCCACTCCAGCAAAGGCTAAGTGGAAAACCTAGACTTTTATTCTCATCAAGCTGTAACAAGGTATTCCCTATTCCCCAAAGTGTCACAGAAAGCAGAATAGGGGGCTAAGATTTTCAATTCTGAGTGAAACTTTTCCCTTGTGGTGCCACTAGAGGCTAAGTGAGAAGTCTGACTTCCCATTTTGTCCAGCAATAATAAGGAGCTACCATTTTCTACCTCCACTCCTATGTCAACAGAAATCAAGGGAAGAAAGAGAGAAGAAATGGGACTAAAAAGAATTAAGGTAAAAATGGCTGAAAAATTTGCCAAATTAATTTAACATGAACCTACAGATTCCAAAAGCTCAGCTAAACCCCAAGAAATCCATATCAACATACAATATAGTCAAATGTCTGAACACTAAACACCAAGAAAAAAATATTGAAAGCCACAATAAAGAAATGACACCTAACTGTAAGGCCAAACCAATTTTAATGAGAGAAGATTTTTTTTTTATTAGTAACATTGGAGGCCAGAAGGAATCATGAATATTTTTCAAGTGCTAAAAGAAAAGAACTGTTGACTCATAAACTACACCTAATGAAAATACTCTTCAAGAAGACAGAAAAATCAAGATGTCAGATAAAGGAAACTAAGTAGAATTGTCAACATGAAACCTATCATGAAAAAATTGGCTACAGGGCAGTGGCACAGTAGCTCACACCTGTAATCCCAGCACTTGGGAGGCCAAGGTGAATAGATTGCTTAAGCTTAGGAGTTTGAGATAAGCCTTAGCAAGAGTGAGACCTCCATCTCTAAAAAAATAGCCAGCCATTGTGGTGGGCACCTATAGTCCCAGCTACATGGGAGGCTGAGGCAAGAGAATCGCTTGAGCCCAAGAGTTTGAAGTGGCTATGAGCTGTGCTGCCATGGCACTCTACCAAGGGCAACAAAGTGAGACTTTGTCTCACCAAAAAAAAAAAAAAAAAAAAAAAGGCTAAAGGAAATCCCTTACAAAGAAAGAAAACAAAAAAATAAGAAACCTTAGAGTACCATGAAAGAATACAGTGACAAAAAGTATGGATAAGTACAATAGGATTTCCTTCCCTTGGGTTTTCAAAAGTATATTGTGATTGAAGCAAAGACTATAGTAATATGTCTCATCTAGTTCTAAATGTTTATAAGGAAATATATATCGTAGTTATAAATGGGAAAGTATAAAAGGATGTAAAGGGTGTTAAGGCTTTTATATTTTTCTTGAGCTGGTAATGACACTAATAGGCTGTCATAAGATATGAATATACAATATAATACCTAAATAAACCACTAAAAAGTTAGCCAAAGAAATGCACTCAGAAACATTATTGACACATCAAAAATGGAAGTACTAAATTCAATAAGAAGGCAGAAAAAGACAAAACATGAAAATAAGAAAAAAATATTAAAAAATTAAATGGCAAAAAAATTAAATGGCAGACATAAGCCCTAACATATCAATAATTACATTAAATGTAAGTAGTCTAAATGCAACCACCTACATATACAGATTGGCAGAGTGGATTTAAAAACATGATCAATTATATTATTTCTACAGTATACTAACTTCAAATATAACAGTATGGACAGGTTGAAAGTAAAAGATAGAAAAGGCTATGGAAAATAATTGGTGGAGAGTGATGTTAGCAAGTCTCAGAACAGAAAGCCATAGACCTTGTTCTCCATAGATGCACTAACTTTATAACAATATATGGTTGAAAAAGCCTTTATAAAATTCCAGGAACCATTTAGGAAGCTGTACCCCAGGAAAGCTCAAAGCCAAAACCAGCCACATTAAAATGGGTATCATTTGAACCACATCAACCCCTTTACCAAGCTGGCACAGCTCACAAACAGGAAGAAAAGTGCAACTCATGGCTTGTCCTTTAGAAAAGAAAGAGAAGAGTGTAATTTACACCCAGTGTTCTGGATTTACCAGGCTGCCCACAAAACTAGTTACTGTCTCACCTGACTCAGAGCACTGGAAGGGAACTGTCATACTTTGGCTGCCAGGGAGCAACTGAGAAGAAGAAGAAAGTTTAATGGCTGATAACATCAGAAAACCTGCTAAACTACAGACAAATACTGAAGACAGCAAGAGACTACAAGCAGTTTGAAAAACAAATTGGCAGACTTTTCTAACTGGGAAATTACATGCACAAACCTAGAGAAGACATACCCTTATAAAATGTTTGAGAGGCCTTCAGTATCCCTAAACTTGTACTGATTCCTAAAGGACTTCCACAGTAAGTCACTCTAGCAGTGGCTTTTTCTCAAATACAAAAATTCAAAAATAAGGCAGAAAAAGAAACAGAAAACATGGCCCAATCAAAAGAAGGAAATCAAACATCAGAAACCTACCCCAAGAACTGGAAATCTGTGAATTACCTGACAAAAAATTCAAAATAATCATCTTAACAAAGCTCAATGTATTAGAAGGCAAATGAAAAACTGAACAAAATCAGGGAAATGGTGAATGAACAACAAAAGAGGAATATCAACAATTTGAAGCTATAACAAGTTCTGGAGCAAAAAATATTGAATTGAAAAACTATTAAAGTATATCAACAACAGACTTGGTTAAGCTAAAAAAGGATCAGCAAACTTGAAGACAGGTAATTTGAAATTATTCAGTGTGAGGAACAAAAAGAAAAAAGAATAGAAGGCCTCAGGAATAGGAACACCTACAAGTAGGCCAATCTATACATTATGGGAACTTAAAAAGAGAGAGATAAAGAAAGGAACAGAGGGCAGCACCTGTGCTCAGTGGGTAGGTGAAGTTACATTTAAGATAAAATAGAGAGAAGTTGGATGGGGTAGAGAGTAGAGAATAGAGAGTTGGTGGGGAAGGTAGTTGTGGATGGTGGGCGAAGGAGATGGCCAATCACTTATAAATGGTGCTAAAGCAGGACCTGAAGTCTAAATTCCAGGAGGGTGATTGAGTATTGTGCTTTTATGGGCTTCTTCTTTATGGAGCAAAGTGTGTAAAGGTTGCCATAAAGGACAAACAAGTGAAATACTTTATATATTGTTGGAATAAAAATTGGGATGAATGAGTATAAGAGAGCAGAGTACTCAAATATGTGGACACCAATCTATAGAAACAGTTGACAACTTCAAAAAGCCAATCAGGAGCAGTATACAGAGGGGAAGATGAGAACAGCTGCCCCAGGAAAGAATATATCTGGTCTGCAGCAGAAAAATGTTGAAGTGAAAACAAAAAAGAACAAACAGAAAACACCTGGAAATAGAGATGGTGGCAGTATCAGTGAGACACCTCAACCTCCTATAAAGAAAAGGGCCTGGGTAGATCCTACTGCTGAAAATGAAGAAACATTCATGAACAGAATTAAAGTTAAAGATTCCTGAAGATTTGAAATCTTGGCTTGTTGGTGACTATGACTTAATTACCAGGCAAAACAGCTCTTTTTATCTTCTTGCTAAGAAGAATATGGATTCCATTCTGGAGGATTATTCAAATTACAAGAAATGTTACAGAAAAATGAAGTTGTAGCAGGGATATACGAATACTTCAATGTAATGTTGGGCACTCAGCTACTCAACAAATCTGAGAGATCACAGTATACTGAAATTATTGAAAATTACCCTGAGGCCCCCATGTCCCAAGTATATGGAGCATTGTATCTACTGAGATTATTTGTATTAATTGGAGTGATATTGGCCTATACACCTTTGAATGAGAAGAGCCTTGGTTTATTACTAAATTAATTAGCTTCATGATTTCCTGAAGTACCTGGCAAGAATTCTGCAATTTTGTTTAGTGCCAGCAGTTATGAAGTTATTCCTCCTGAGTACTATTACTCAGTACCAAAGCTATATAAGAGATACTCTCTCTCATGTATGTTTGGATTTCTGTAACATATTTTTGTTCTCCGTCTTTCTCTTGTACAAACAATACTTTGAAAATGTTAGTATATAACAGAATTGATGTTTGTTTCCTGTTTGATTTTAAACAGAGAAAATAAAAGGGGTTATAGCTCCTTAAAAAAAAAAAAAGGTTAAATACAGAATACTGTAATTGTGGTATGCGGTGATTACTTTTACTTATGGTATAGAATTTAAAAGTATGTAAATAACAACTATAAAATATGTTAATGGATACAAAATATAAAAATATATGTAATATATGACATCAATAATATGAAGGAGGGGATTTGATATAGGGGAAAAATGAAAATAAAAATACAAAGTTCAAAGAGGAGACATAAAACTTGCTACTCAGAAACAACATGATTGTGCATGTAGAAAGAATTATAAATCATGGTCTAGTATCAATTATCCTAGAATCAAAAGAATATTTCCACATATAAAAATCAGATCAGGTAATAGACATATTAATAGAATAAACAACACGTAATTATCTCACTTTACAAAGAAAAAGCTTTTGACAAAACTGAACACCTGATCATGATTTAAAACACCACCACCAACACAGAAAACTAGAAGGGAAATTTCTTATCCTGATAAAGCCTTTTTCAAAACCTACAATTAACATTATACTCAATGGGAAAAGACTGAAAACTGTCCCCTTGAGATCAAGACCCAGATAAGGATAGCCACTTTTCCTACTTACATTTTATATTGTAGGGCAACTTCTAGCCAGACGAGTGAGGCTATAAGAAAAAAGTAAAAGATATCCACAATGGCTAGGTGCGGTGGCTCACTCCTGTAATCCCACTGTGGGAGGCTGAGGAGGGAGAATTGCTTGAACTCAAGAGTTTGAGACTTGCCTGAATGACAGTGACACCCCGACTTCTAAAATGAAAAACCCGGCCAGGTGCCATGGCAAGCACTGGTAATCCCAGCAACTTCCGAAGACTGAGGCAGTGGGATTCCCACAGCCTAAGTCTGAGGTTGTAGTGAGCTATGACGCCATTGCATTCTGTTCAGTGCATAGGGTGGGATTCCATCTAAATAACAACAACAACAAAGCAAAGAAATAAAAATAAAAAATAAGCAAGGAAATAAAAAAACAAAATTAAAGGTATCCACAATGAAAAGGAAGATGTAAAACTATCCCTGTTTGCAAATAATAATCTTCTATTATATATAGAATATCAAAAAGAATACACTGACAAACAATTCAGAGCTAATAAATGAAGTCTAAAAAGATATAGGATACTATGTTAACACAAAATCAGTTGTGTTTCTATATATAAATGACAAAAATTTGCAAAGGAAAATAAGAAGTAATTCCACTTACAATAGCATCAAAAAATATTTAACAATAAATACCAAATAAATACCATTTCTTTCTTCACCAAAGAAATGAAAGACTTGTACACTAGAAACTAAAAAATATTGCTTAAAGAAATTATAAATAAATGGAACGACATCTTGTCATCAATATTGTTAAGATGGCAAAATCACCTGAGGCAGTCTATATATTCACTACAATTCTTCTCAAAATCCCATTTTCTTTTTTGCAGACAGAAATACCAGGGATCCCAAACAATCAAAATGATTTTGAAAAAGAGCAAATTGTAGGACTCACACTTCCCAATTGTAAAACTTCTACACAGCTATAGTAATCAAGTACAGCAATTCCTCACTTACTGCCCATAGGTTCTTGGAAACTTCAAGTAAAATCATGTACAGCAGGTAATCAAATCACATCATTTCATTGTAATGTTGGTGAAAAAAATGGTTTGTTATACACTGTTTCCCTTAAAGTCACAGTTTCTAAAACCTATCAGTGGTATTAAGTGAGGACTTAACTATATAGCAATGACATAAAGTTAGAGATATAATTCAATGGAATAGAATTAGGAGTCTTGAAATAAAAACTACGCATCTATGGCTTTTTGAATTTTGACAGTGAACCAAGACCATTTAATAGAGGAAAGAATAATCTTTCCAACAAATGGTACTGGAAGAACTGAATATTCACATGCCAAAGAATAAATTTGGACTCCTACCACACCATATACAAAGTTAAATTGAATCAAAGACCTACATATACAGCTAAAACTATAAAACCCAAAGAAGAAAACAAAGGTATAAACTTTCATGACACTTATTTTGCAATAGTTTCTTATATATTATACTAAAAGCATAAGCAAGAAAAGAAAAAAAAAGATAAATTGGTCTTTGTCAGGTGAAAAGATAACCCTAAAAGAGTGAAAAGATTTGAAATCATATACCTGGTACAAGTTTACTATCCAAAATAGGTTTTAAAAAATCCCTAGAGTTCAACAACTAAAAGACAAACATCTCAATTTTTTAAAAATAGGCAAAGGACTTATATAGATGTTTTTCATAGATATGCAAATGGCTAACAAGCACATGAACAGATGCTCAACATTATTAGTCATTAGGGAAATGCAAATAAAAACCACAATGATATATACCATTTCATACTTACTAGAGCAGCTATAATTTTAGAAAAAGAAAATAAATAACTGGGCACAGTGAGTCTGGGGAGAGGAGATTTCAGGCATCTCTGGCTGATGGAATCGGCCCAAAAACATCCTTTTGGAGACACAGGGAGTCAGCGAGGGACTTCTGGACCCCATAAGGAGAACAAAAGCAGTGGTGTTTGCATGTCTGGAAAGGCCTTACCTGTGAGCTGTTTGGGTATTTTTTTGGACTTGGCAGTCAGTTGAACTACCTTGGGAGAACTTGGGCAAGAGAGCGGAGGACTTTAAGCATCGTCTAGGGCCGGAGACTAAACTGCTGAGCCAGACAGAGCTAATAGTGTTTGGCTGTGGGCTGCACAGAGCCATTGTGGGAGAACTGCCCTGGCATGTTCCACCCTCAGGGTTACAGAGCAACGATTAGGCAGGAGGGAGTAATCTAGTGACTGAGTAGCCTAAAGGTGGGGACTGAGACTCATTACAGCCTTGGCACTCCGGGCATAGTGTGAGATCGGTTTTAGCACACTGGGTAAGTGGATAGCCACTTCAGGAGTGATCCCAGTGACAAGTCCTTTCCCGGGAAAGCTTGTGCTTAGCCCAGGTTGGCAGTTTAAAGTGCCTTTAAGCAAGCTGAGGTGAGATTTAGGATCTCCACCCTACCTGGTTTGAGAAATCAGCGGTGGCCTATAGTCTCCACCTCGCGTATAGCCATATCAGCATTGTGATTAACATCTCCATACCCCAGAAGATCACCTGTTGCCCAGACAATATTTGGCAAGATATATATACTGCTTTGGTTTTTCCTGTTTGTTTTTGTTTTTCTTTCTTCTTCTTCTTTTTGTGTGTGTGTGTGTGTATTTTTTTCAAATTTCAATATTTTCCTTTATAGATTTTTCTTCTTCATTTTTCTAGTTTAAATATAATTTTCCATTGTTGCCTTTTTTTTTAACAATTAGAATTTCATTCTGTTAGTGTTTCTACACCTATTACTTGGCTTTTTACCCAATTTTATCCTGTAAAGTTTTTTGTTTGCTTGTTTTGATTTGATTTCTAGCATTTTTGTCTTTTCCTCTCTACTTGGTGGAGATGGGGTACTGTGTCCAAACTGGCTAGCAAAGAGCTGCTGATCTTAAGGGAACAACCCAACCTAGCACCCCCAGAGGTTGGGGGTTTCTAAGGTTGGGTCATAGTACCCTACTGTACACCTATATTGCTCCTGTCTCCCTCTTTCTGTGCCTATCTTCTCTTTATTAATATCCCCTTTCACCCATCCCCTTCCTTTCTCTTCCCCCCCACCTTTTTTTCTCTTTTTTCTCTCTTTTCTCCTCCTGCTCTTCAATCTTCTTATCCTTCTGGTCCTGTACCAAAAGGACTCATTGAAACCCTAGTCCAGAGGCACGGAAACTTAAAAAGCAAGAGGAATTGAAAGGAAAATTAGGGCAAGGAAGTAGATAAATCACTCATGAGGAAGAACCAACAGAAAAATCCTGGAAACATGAAATACCAGTCCAGAGCAAACCCCCACTCCTGCCCCAAGGGGCCATGAGGTAGCTATTGCAAAGGATTCCACCTATAAAGAAATGTTAGAAATGACAGAAAGGGAATTTAGAATACAGATGATGAAAATGATGAAGGAAATGATGGAAAATAAACAAAAGGAAATCAAAAACCAGAATCAAATAAGAGATGAGTGATATGAAGAATATAGAAAGGATATAGCAGAGCTGAAGGAACTGAAGCAGTCAATTAAGGAACTTAAAGATGCAATAGAAAGTATCAACAACAGATTATACCAGGCAAAAGAAAGAATCTCAGAAGTAGAGAACAAAGCTTTTGAGATTTCTCAGATAGTAAAAGAGGCAGAAAAGAACAGAGAGAAAGCAGAAATGTTCATTGTCAGAATTGTGGGACTATATGAAGTGTTCAAACATGAGTTACCGGTATCCCAAACAGTGAGGAAGAATGCCCCAGGGGAATGGAAGCCATACTTGAGAATATTATAAATGAAAATTTCCCAAATATCACCAAAGATTCTGACACACTCCTTTCAGAGGGATATTGGACCCCAGGTCACCTCAACTCTAGCCAAGCCTCTCCAAGACACATTGTGATGAACTTATCCAAAGTCAAGACAAAAGAAAAGATTCTTCAAATGCTAGGGAGTAAGTACCAATTAACCTACAGGGGCAAATCCATCAGGGTGACTGTAGATGTCTCTAATGAAACTTTCCAAACCAGAAGACAATGGTCATCTACCTTTAATCTACTTAAACAGAACAATTTCCAGCCCAAAATTCTATATCCTGCTAAGCTAAGCTTTAAAATTGACAGAGAAATCAAATTATTTACTGATATACAAACATTGAGGAAATTCACCACAACAAAACCAGCTCTACAGAAAATACTTCAACCCATTCTACACAATGACCATCACAATAGATCAACAGCAAAGTAAGAACTCAGAAATTAAAGGACAGAACCTAACTTCCAGCATGATGCAAAAGATAAAACTAAGCAATGGACTCTCACAAAATAAGATGAATAGAACACTTCCAAACTTATCAATTATCTCAATAAATGTCAATGGCTTGAATTCCCCACTGAAGAGGCATAGATTGTCTGACTGGATTAAAAAACACAAGCCATCCATTTGCTGTCTGCAGGAAACACACCTAC
>CAUYQV010055290.1:0-15498 GCA_963574575.1 Galagoides demidoff
TTTTTTTTTTGAGACAGAGCCTCAAGCTATCCCCCCTGGGCAGAGTAAGGTAGCATCACAGCTCACAGCAACCTCTAACTCCTGGGTTCAAGCGAGTCTCCTGCCTCAGCCTCCCAAGTAGCTGGGACCACAGGTGCCCACCACAACGCCCAGCTATTTTTTGGTTGCAGCCGTCATTGTTGTTTGGCGGGCCCGGGCTGGGGATTTGAACCCTCCACCTTAGGTGTATGTGGCTGGCGCCTTAGCCGCTTGAGCCACAGGTGCCGAGCCAGATGCAGCCTGTTCTTGGTGAGCAGTGACTGTGAACATGGCAGACAAGGTCAGGGCTCTTACAGAACATTCTAGAAGTGAGTCCACATACATAGCAATGATTATGATGCAATAAAAAAATGTTACTGGCTGGGTACTGAAAATTGGGAGCTCCTCTGACGAGGCCTGTTATTCCGAGAGGTGAAAACAAGAAAGAGCAGCCAGGTGAGGACGTGGGGAGAAAAACCCCTCCAGATGTCTTTATTCTAGTTTGTTCGGCACCCTCACCAGCATGCTCTGGTTTATTCTCATCTGTGATGTATGCTGAGCAGCTGTTAATGTTCCCATTTTACAGACAAGGAAACTAGTCTGGCCGGGTCAAAACAATCTCCAGGCTTTATTAAACAGACTGCATCATAATCACACTTAATTGTGTACAGAAGCTAAATGCTTCTGGATGAATGTGGAATTGAACCCAAAAGTATATCCCTGGTTCTTACTTGTGAAAATAACTTACAGCTGCCAAATTTCAGCGGGCAGGCGTGGGCATCCATGGGGAAGTCTTCAAGCTGCATGGGGCACTCAGCAGAGATAGTCAGGCTGAAAAATAAAAGAGAAGACCTTTCAATGACTCATTAACTCTACCTGTCTGTTGAGCAACCACTGTCCCAGAAAGCCATATTAAGTACTTACTATAATTAATGTCGCTTATGAAATGGTCTCCACTGGCCCCACCAAATTACACAAGTTTGTATTGCCGATGAATATCATTCAGAAATTAGTCTTAAATCTCCTCAGTTCTGTAGCTTGGTGTGTGTCCACACATATATTACTGCTTGTGAAACAATTTCAAAGATGCCTTTGAAAAACATTTATTCTTCCTGTTCCTTAGTGGCCATTATCTAAAAAGCTTTCCTTTGACAAGGCTGAAAATATATGCGTTCTTTAAAGTAGTTTATAAGCTTATAAACATAGGACAAATGCATCTATATTCATAGATTATGGGAAATACGAAAAAAAGCATAAAGAAAAAAATTATGAGTCTCTGTCATTTCACATATACCGTCATCGGGTACATTTGGCCCAGAGTTTCTCACATGTCTGAATTTTGACCAGCACCCAGCTATAATCTTTGGGTTGTAAAACTGTACGGTATGCCATGAACTTGTGATATAATAGCAATCTTCTGGTACAAACTAATTATTATTTTTTAATCTAAGCCTGGTCTTCAAGAAAATATCACCCAGCACTATAACCGTCACCAGTAACCGCGATCCTGAAGGTGATCATAGCCGTGTGTCTGCCAGGCCCTCGGTGCGGGCTCCAGCTGTGCTAGCGCCCTTCATCCTAACAGCACGACGTGGTTTGGTACCATGAGCATCCCAGTGTACCAAGGTGTAAAGAGAGGCACAGATATCAGGATATCAGGCGAGCTGCTCAGTGCTGGAGCCTCAATGGGGGCCCAGGCTGCCCAGTGCCCCCCCACCACGCCCTGCACGGGGTGGGCGGCATCTCCACTATGTAAAGAGTGAGTGCAACTCTGAAGCACTGAGGTGCTTTTCTCTACAGACTTTGCTAATTAGGTATGATTCTAACTGTCATTAATGGGCGTATCTTTTATTTCTTAGTTCTTCTTTCCATTATTTAAATAAAATGAAATTGCACAGAATGAAAATAAAGTGTTCCACTTCAGATGTGTGTTATTATTCTATTATTTATTTATTTATTTTAGAGACAGAGTCTTATTCTGTTGCCCTCGGCAGAGCGCCATGGAGTCACAGCTCACAGCAACCTCCAGCTCTCGAACCCAGGCAATTCTCTTGCCTCAACTCCCCAACACCCTGCCGCCCCCAGCAGCTGCCACAATGCTGAGCTATTTTTTTTGTTGCAGTTTGGCCAGGGCTGGGTTTGAACCCACCACCCTCAGTATATGGGGCCGGGACCCTACTCACTGAGCCACAGGCACCACCCTTATTGTTCTATTTTAGAGTAGATAATAATTCAGTGTGATCTTAGCACTACTGATCAGCAGCCAGGGTGAGAATCAAACTGTTTAAACATTCAGTTTTGCCTTTACTACTTCCTTCTGTTAAAATAACCTTTGGCTATTAAATTAGACACGTAACTCACACTGGCTAGTCAAGGTATACGCTCTCTGAATGAAAGCACAACACATCTCAGGGGAAGGGAGGTCGGTGCCTGTCAGAGAGAGAAATCCTCTCCGGCCACCGAAGTGAGGAATAGCTCCCCCGAGGCTGGCGGGCCAGGGCTGCAGATGGGCCAGAACACACCACAGAAGCCTCATGCTCAGGAAAGGAGATTATTTTCAAAATGACATTCCACATGTATTTGCAAAATTTGGGACAATACAGAGAAAATTACAAGTATCTTCCATTTCACTTATAATTTTACCTGGCACATTCATCGCTGAGTTTTCCCACATGTACGTATATTTTCTTTTCATTCTTAGTTTATGAAATGCAGCCCGTTTTGTACTTGACATGAGCACAGAAGTACTTCCCACATCACTAGACGCCACATAATCATGACTTTTAAAGGTGACCTATCTAATTCTGGCACCAGTGTGTGAATGCGCGTGTGTCTAGACGGGTAGCAACCAATTAGCTGTTGCTAGACTTTCACATTGTTTTCCCTGATAAGTAATCTGCAGTGGACCTCTTCAATCATGAATTATGAAAAGGGGTACTATTAGCAACTATAAAATGAGTAAGGTAAATAAGATTTACTTAGAAGAACTGGGAAAACTGGAGGCCAGTACAGTGGCTCACACCTGTCATCGTAGCACTCTGAGAGGCCAAGGTAGGAGGATTGCTAGAGGTCAGGAGTTCAAGGCCAGCCTGAGCAAGACCTCATCTCTATTAAACCTAGAAAAATCAGCAGGGATGGTGGTGCACCTCTACAGTCCCAGCTACTTGGGAGGCTGAGGCGGCCAGATCACTTGAGCCCAGGAGTTTTGACGCTGCTGTGAGTTATGATGATGCCACAGCACTCAATGTCTGGGCAACGAAGTGAGACCCTGTCTCTAAAAAATGAAAAAGAAAAAAGGGACCATTAGGACTTAGAAAACACAGCCGGCAAGCATGATTGATATTCAGCCAACACAAAGGAAATGATGTTACTTTCTGTGGCTGTCTGTAAACGTCAGCAGTCCGTCAACCAAAGCAATAATGAAACAGAATTTTTTTTTTTTTTTTATACAGAATCTCACTCATTTGCTCTGGGGTAAGGCGCCACAGCTCACAGTGACCTCAAACTCTTGGGCTCAAGTGATCCTCCTGCCTCAGTCTCCCAGTAGCTGGGACTACAGGCACCTGCCACAACACCTGGCTATTTTTTTTTTTTCTTAGAGATGGAGTCTCACTCTTGCTCAGGCTATCCACTGACCTCAGCCTCCCAGAGTGAACGGAACAGAATTTAAATGAGCTGAATGCACTGGAGAACACTGCTGCCCAACCTTCTTGGCATCAGGGACCAGTTTCATGGAAGATAATTTTTCCATGGCCTGGGTAAGAAGGTGAAGGTTTCAGGATGACTCAAGCACATTACATCTAGCGTGCACTTTATTTCTACTATTATTAGATTGTAATATATAGTGAAATGATTATACGGCTCTCCCCAGTGCAGAGTTGGTAGGGACCCTGAGCTTGTTTTCCTGCAACTAGAGAGTCCTGTTGCCGGGGGGTGATGGGAGACGGTGACACGAGTATGCCCTCAGCGCCACCCTACACCAGCAGGCATTGTCGGCAGTGCCACCCTACACCAGCAGGCATCAGATCCCTCACATGCTCCGTCTGTGCAGGGTTCCTGCTCCTGTGAGACTCTCGTGCTGTGGCTGCGAAGGTGACGCCGGCCACAGGAGCAGCTAGACATACAGATGAAACTGCTCCCACGCCGGCCACTCACCTGCTGTGGTGGGAGAATTGGTCCCTAACAGGCCATGGACTGCTGGCCTGAGCTTGGTGACTGTAGCTCCAAAGTACTAAACTATAAGAGGCTCACAAAACCTAGAATTTGCTTAATAAGAAAAATTTTAGTAGTGAAATAGAAGCGTACATAGAGCCCTGAACGTGAAAATGAGCCCACAAAGGAGCAGTGCTGTGGGGTTCAGAGGAGGGCTGCTCCCTGTTCAGGAGGGTCAGTCTTTGTGCAGATCTGTGTCCTCCTTCTAACAACTGAAGGATGGAGGTGTGACCACAACACCCGGGGTCTCACAGTGGGAGCAGCATGAGGCAGGGGAGGATGCATCAGCCAGGCCACTGTCTCTGCCCAGCTGCAGCACTGACAATCTGAACCAGCAGACCCAGCTCCACAGTCTCTGACTCCCAGCCACGCGGTGCTCACACGCCACAGGCCCCACGGCTATCACCAGGGGGGACTCGGATGTGTGCCCAGTGGCAAGGTCTCTCCAGACATGGCCAGTCTGCCAGCCCACCCAACTGGGCTTTTGCCCCCACACTGAACACAAGGCCACTTGCAAACCAGGTCTGCACTGAGCTGTTCGTTCACAAGTTGGTGACTGGGTCAGCTCCTCCCCTCCTGCCTCCTCCTCCCCTCACTCTATTCCAGCGGTTCTCAACCTGTGTCAACCTGTGGGTTGCAACTCCTTTGTAACAATGAAACTACATCCTGCATATTAGATATTTACATTACGATTCATAACAGTAGCAAAATTACAGTCTGGAAGTAGCAACAAAAATAACGGGGGTCACCACAACATGAGGAACTGTATTAAAGGGTCACAGCATCAGAGTCTATCCCCATCCACCCAGCCTCTGTGGACCTGGAGTTTCTGCTGCACGCCCCTACTCCTCAGAGTAGACCCCCAGGAAAACTCCCACCTCGGGCACTGTGCCGGCTGCTGGCTGATTCCTCCTCGTTTCCCAGCTGAGACCAAGTGCTTACAAAAGCGACCAGAGCCTCCCTTTCTGCCATGGCTGGCTTCATTCTGTCTGTCGCCGACAGTTGCCCTCTTTCCAAAATCACTGCACTGACCACTCTAAGGAGGGCATTCTAACAAGTAATGTACAGGATAACAAAGCCAGCTTCCCACACATGGTGGGAGTGGGCAGACTCGGGGGCGAGAAGGGTGTACAGAGACAGTGGACGGCATTTGGCTGGATCTGCAAAAAAAGACCTTTTAAGGAAAAAATAATTCCTGTAAAAACATAAAAAGACTGTGACTCTACAATTGCCATCTCAATAAATAATGCTGCCATGAAAGCCTCAGGGGTCTTCCCTGCTTCTATAGTGCTCCTTAGAATTAGAACCCCATCCTCACAGAGCTGCCTCATCTCCGTGTCTGTCCTGTAACAGTGGAGTGTGGATAACCCCCAACAGCAAAGGTTTCTGCTTCACCAAGGGAATACATTTAAATTTTCAATCCCTCTAAACATTTCAAAAATGGTCTAGACTTTTATAATACTCAAAAAATATCCCTAGATAAGAGGGAAACTTCTCTTCATGGGGTCCTTGAAATGCAGGGTGCTTGGTATGTAAATAGCCAGCCTCATACAAAATAGAGACCAGAGCCCTCCGTGGGATGCCCACCTGCCTCGGCTCAAAAGGACCAGCCTGGCTGTCTGCTTGAAACTTTCACTTTTTAGATAAAGAAAATGAAACTCAAAATGTTGAAGAACCTGCCTTTGGAAAAGTTCACTGAATTACTGGCAGAGGCAAGAATCAAATAGTTTTTCCAAATGTCCAATTACTGTTTCACTCCTACTTTTAATAGATTAAGTTAATTGTTAACTTACAGCAGCACAAGGTCCCACTTTGGAACATCATCTTAACTTAGGGGAAAGAAAGTGGCATTTTTAGGTTAAAATAATTGCTTCACCTTGGATTTATACTATCCCAATTAGAAGCCCCGGATTCTAAGCTCGCCACAGAGCTCTCTGTTTGACCAGGGACAGCTGCAGAGACTTTCAAGTGGCTAAAACCACCACCTTCCAGAGCAGCCTTGACACTGACTAATTGTGTGACCTTTGTAAGGCTGCCTAACTGCTTGACATTTGAAAAAGAAAGATAATCAGAGTTTCTTTTATTCTCTGAACAAAATAACTGAAAGGCATGAAAAGACAACAAAATGCATTTGGGCCGAAACCAAAAGTTCAAAGACAATCAAGTGATTAAGGAAAGTCTCTAGATTTCTGCCTCCCTCATTCCCATGAAATACTGATCAGAGCAGCTGAAGGCAAAATAACCACACTGCAAACATGTTTACGTCCAATGGACAAGATCCCCAAAGCTGTGGGTCTGCGACCTTACATGGCAGAAGGGGGTTGCAGATATGTTTAATTTAAGGTCCCTGGGTGGGGAGACTATCCCGTATTCTCCATATTAATTAGTATAAACACGAGGGTCCTTCTCAGAGGAGGGCATGAGTATTAGGTTCGGAGAAAGAGATGTGATGACAGAAGCAGAGACTGGAGTGGATGTGGCCAAGAGCCCAGGAATGCAGGTGTCCTCCACAAACTAGGCAAGGAGCGGGGTCTCCAGGAGAGCTTCCAGACAGAATGAAGTCCTGCCAACACCTTGATTTCAGCCTCCTGAGGGCCTCTGTGCACTTCCAGAACTAGAAGATAACACATTTGTTATGTTTTAACTGATTAGTCTGTGATAATTCATTACAGCATCAATAGGAAACGCATACAAATGCCGGCTCCGGGAAGCATCGTGCTATTGAACAAATATCTAAAAGCATGGAAATGGCTGGAATTGGGAAGTGTGCAGAAGCTGGAAGGCTTTGAGGAGCGTAATAGAAAAGTTTAGATCAGCTTTGTAGAAATGGGGTGTGAGTCTTCTGCAGTGAAGACTCTCAGAAAAGTGAGAGGCAGGCAGAGGGAACCTGTGTTCTCTGAGAGAGCACTTACGTGGCCATAGTCCCACTGTGGTGGAAATACGAACATCAAAGGCCCTGCTGCTTGGAGCTCAGAAGGGATTAGAAACGTGTTATCTGGAACTGCTCAAGAGGAGAACCTTTAGCTGCCTTGTGCCCACAAGTCCGCGGCATTCAGAGCTCCTTAAGGATTATGGGATGTTGGATGGTGGCCCCAAGGTATCAGGTCTCAACCCTGCAATGTGCAAATGTTACCTTATGTGAAAAAAGGGAAAAGGGTGTTTTCAAATATGATTAAGTGAAGGGTCTTGAGATGGGAGATGATCGAGGTGAGTCCTAAACAGAATCACCAGGGTCCACGTAAGAGAGAAGGAGAAGGAGACAGGGAGACACCGATGTGATGAAGATGCCCTTTGGTGTATCTTAAAGACGCAGGGAGGGCCCAAGAGCCAAGGAACTCAAGGCACACAGCTCCAGAAAATGGACAAGGCCAGTGTGTGGACTCTCCGAGAGCTCCCGAGAGACTGCGGCCCGTAAACAACTTGATTTCCCCCCAGTGAAACTGATTCAGATTCCTGACTTCCTGAAGTGTAAGAGATTAAACTTGTGTTCTTTTAGGCTACCAACAGAAATTCGTGGTAATTTGTTATAGCAACTGTAGGGAATTAATACAATGATTAAACCATAGTCTTTGATGAGGAACTTCACAAGCAGACAGTTGAAGTGGTGGCCTATTTGCTCCATGCTGTTTACAGTAAAAAGGGTAAGAAAAGAAAGAGATTGTAACAACAACAACAAAAAAAGAAGAATCACCCTTGATTTGAAAAATTCTTAACTTATTCAGGGTGTGAAAGGTTCTGTAATTAGGAGATTCACCGTCAGGAAGGCACCGTCAGGAAGGCACCGTCTGAGCAGAAACCCAGTTTTGCTAATGCTTCAGAACGAGCAAAGGTCCAAGTACATGTGTGACCCACAGGTCCTCAACCACGTGAGCAAAAGCCAGGACTAGAGATTAGATCATCCATGAAACGTGTACAGAGAATCCTCTCATGTAAAGGTGTGTGTTTTTGAGACATACAGGGGAGACCCACAGGTTTTTGGGAATTTTATACCAGCAGAAACACTTTCACCTTGGACTGGAAGAGACAGGCCAAAATCAAAGAAGACTGTCAGATTCCAACACTCTACACCCAAGAATCAGATGGAAAGAAAACTGCTCGGTTTCAGACATGTGCTGCCCTTTATTAGAAAGGAAGATTCCGGGCTCGGCGCCTGTGGCTCAATCAGCTAAGGCGCCAGCCACATACACCTAAGGTGGCGGGTTCGAATCCCCAGCCTGGACCCGCCAAACAACAATGATGGCTGCAACCAAAAAATGGCCAGGCATTGTGGCGGGCACCCGTGGTCCCAGCTACTTGGGAGGCGGAGGCAGGAGACTCGCTTGAGCCCAGGAGTTGGAGGTTGCTGTGAGCTGTGATGCCATGGCACTCTACCCAGGGGGATAGCTTGAGGCTCTGTCTGGAAAAAAAAAAAAGAGTTAATGTGTGGTGAAACTTAAGATGGGATGTTAGTTAATCATGTTTTTGAGCTTTTTTTTTTTTTTTTTGATAAATTTTTCTTTTTTTTGAGAAGCTGGATTGATTGGTGCCAATAGAGTTTTTCTTATTTTTAGGAATCTGGATATCGTAATCAACTCCTTCCACCATTAAGTAGGCCAGTCCCTTGCAATCTCTAGGAGATGATGGCCCAAATGATACAACCTGAGGAACTTTTGTTCTAGGGAAACTGACAGTTAATACAGCTATTTTTCACTATCCTTACCTAATTTGATGATCACAGCCACCCTTTAAGGGTAGGTGGGTGTAATCCCTTTTGTAGATTAAGGAATTAGCATTTACGTTTAGTAATTTGTTCTGGTAGAGGTAGGTTTTCTTTTTTTTTCTTTTTTTGAGACGGAGCCTTAAGCTATAGGGGGATAGAGTGCCATGGCATCACAGCTCATAGCAACCTCCAACTCCTGGGCTCAAGGGAGTCTCCTGCCTCAGGCTCCCAAGTAGCTGGGACCACAGGTGCCCGCCAGAATGCCTGGCCACTTTTTGGTTGCAGCCACCATTGTTGTTTGGCGGGCCCAGGCTGGGAATTCGAACCCACCACCTTAGGTGTACGTGGCTGGTGCCTTAGCCCATTGAGCCAAAGGTGCCGAGCCTAGAGGTAGGTTTTCATCCGCCTATATGACTGGTAGCCTTTGCTCTTGCCATTACTACATGGGTTCTCTGAGCTCCCTTTAAGTTTTATTTCAGCCATTCAGGTCTGAAAGAAGAGTCTTTGCTAGAAGGGATGCAAATTCAGAAATAGAAGGAGGAGATTATTTTAGGTTCAGTCAGGGGGTGGGAGCAACCTTTTGGGTTGATTTTGGAGCTTTGGTGTTGTTTATGTTATAGAAATCTAAACTTGCTGGAGGGTTTACAGTAGCTTTTTGAATCTGGAGAGATTTTAATTGGGAAACTGCAAGTAAGTAGAAGATGTTAATTACAGGAGAACAGTGCAGGTTTGAAAAGTAATAAAATCCTTTTAATACTTTATGTAACATATAAAAGGAACTCATTGAGCATGAAAGATAACATACGTTGCTATTCTGCCTAAATTTGGCATCTGGACAAATTACTGTCTTTGCTAATGGGCAAGGGTAAGCTTCTAACCTCCCCCCTCCCCAACTTTAGAAAATCTTCAGGTGTCTCTTTACACTCTTGGTAAGGTTGGGAATTTCAGGTGTCCTTGCAGAATGGGTTCAAGGACAAGGAGCTATAGGATTGGCCTACAGTGCGACAAAGCATTGGCCAGTAGATGACATGACTCAAGATGGGCCTTTTGAATGAAGAAAAGTTAGGTCATTTGCAGCTTGATTCTTCAAAAACAATGCATCATTCCTCACTCTAAGGAAAGAATTGCTGTGGACACCACAGTAGCTTTTTAAAGCTATGTTGTATTTCATCTTAGCCCAAATCACTCAAACAAAATTTAAAAAAAGGGCAACCAAAGAAAGTGTTGACAGACTTCTCTCTCTGTCTATATATATATCTGATATGCCTCTGTCTATTCACTGCCTGGCTTTGCTAAAAAAAAAAAAAAAAAAAAAAAGTGACATTACATGGCTCCCCCTGATGCTTTTGGCAGTTTCCTTGGAATCTGGGTTGGGTGTCTGTCAAGAGAGTGTATCTTTTTAATAACTCACATTTGTTAGCTACCTGGGTAAAGTTTAGGGAAAGGTTTTGTTTTTCCATGCTTTAAGTCTTCTATGATAAATTTTCTTATATTTAAGAGAATTTTTAGTGACTCTGAAATGTGAGAAAATATATATTCTAAAAATGACACATTTTTCTACTTTTTTAATACCCATCTATGGGGGTTGTTAGAGTCTTCAGGACCCCAGGCTGTGCCTAGGAATGGTTGTGGGTGGTAGAGGTGTACAGAATGGGGTGGGATCCCCAGGGCCGTTTGGAGTTCTTCCTTTTTTAAAATTTAAAACAATTTTTTTTTTTTTTAAAAAGAGATGGCTCATTTTGTTGCCCAGTCCACGCTGGAGTGCAGTGGCTATTTATAGGTTTTGGTCATAAAGCAGTCCTCTGCCTTGGCCTTCTGAGTAGCTGGCCCATAGGTACTGCCATCATCCCCAGCTAAGGAAGTCCTTCCCTTTTAACTCTCTCAAGATGGCTAGAAATGAAAGGAGAAAGACTGGTTTTGTTTAGAGATGGTTAAGCTGGTCTGTCATCACCTGGAGAAGGTAGTGAGGGTGCCATAATCATTGGTCACCTGAGGGAGAGTCCAGGAATAATGACTGATAGTAATAACCTGCTGTAGTCTAGGCTCTTGGACATTTTAGATTTATTTTCTCATTTAATCATCACAGACATTTGGGTATTATTATTCTGTTTTACGCATAAGGAAATGGAGATTCATAGAAGTTAGATACTTGCCCAAACGCATATAATTTGTAAGTTGCTGTCCTTGGGTATACTTTGCTTATTGAATAGTCTCCAGAGGATGATAAGGCATTTGGTTATGCAGACAAAAAGGAAGTAGGATGGTTATTGGCCAAAGGGAAAAAAAGAGTGGCATATGCTGAGGAGGACAAGATCCTGAATTTAAAAGTCATGGAAAGGATTTGATTAACATTTTATAAAATCATGACTGATTCTGGTTGATGCAGACAACCTAGAATTACTAAATTAGGATGGTTCCCTTTTGATACAGTATGAGAAAGTTGAAGTAAGGAAAGACATCTAGAAGAAATAACCCAGCAGGAAATAAATATTGTGGAATTCACTTTAAATACAATGAAAATACAAATTTAGGACAAATTTAGCTACTTTCTTATCTAAAGGAGTATCTTATCCTTTGAGCTATGATGATGTTCTTTGGGTAGTTGCAGTTTAAGGTGCATGCCATCATTTGTGGTTGAAATTGGAAGGCTAGATATTTTTATCTTCAAACAAAAGGTCTTGGGTGTTTATTACTGAACTTTAATGCTGTGACAGAAGGAAGACTTTGTAATGTGTTCTGTGCATATGACTCAGGAAGGCAGCTCTGATTCTGTATTTATTAGTGAGAGATCACATGACAGGTAGTTCATAATACACTTTCAGCAGTACGAAAGTCCAGAATGTCCAAGGAATCAGAAAGAACTAAGGAGGTGGGAAAACCACTTATATACCTGGTTTATACCATCAGCCTAGAGGAAGGGGAATGGAGGTAACTGCAAAACCCCACCAGGGCCATTACACAAGCAAAATTAGGTTTAGAAACATTGTTTGCAAACTCTAAGATTACCTGATAATTTTATATTTTATGTGGAAAACCATTGCACTCAAATTAAATTAAGTTTTACAGTTGGAACCAGAATCTTGTTTCCTGACATTCTTTGTTAGTTTATAAAATAGTTTGCCTTTTGTTTTTATATATTAATATGCGTCCTAAACAGCCTCTCAGACTAAACTGCACTACCTCACTTTATTTATTAGAGTGAATTGTCAGTTTTGAGTTAGGGCCATAGAAAAGATCTCAAAATTGAAGTAAGAGGGTGAGAATGAGGGAAAAATATGAGTGGGAGAAATCTAGAGAGAAAGGTGGGGAAATTGTGCACATAGCTTTGTTTCTTTTGTAGGCTTGTAAGCATTCTATGCTATTCATCTTTATATTTATTCTTGGAAGAATCTAAGATTTGATTAAAATAAACTTGCCTGGGGCCAGCAATAATGGAAAACCCTCCCATTGACCCACTTACAATAGCAAAATTTAAGCGGAGGGTTATGTATAACTAAGTCCTGGTTATAGATTGTTCACCAATATATAAAAAGTGAGGCATGGAAGACAAATTAACTGGTTATTATCAATAGATTCAGCTGATGTTTATCACTCCCAGGTGTGTAGGATTGGTAAGTTAATTGGAAGACAATTTAGGAAACAGGGAGACTTCAAAAGTTGAACATGTGTGAATGAACTTTATAGCATAGACACAAATTTGCATTTTGTAAATTCAAGGATATTGGAAGTTTTCTTCGCTTTTCTTTCTCTTGTATGAGATTGTTGTGGTCCCCTTCACCCTTCTTTGCCCTTTGAATGTAACGAGCTAGGGGAGGTATTTGGTATTTTCTCACATCTGTACTTTATCATTAACTTTCTGACTTTGTAGGTCTCCGCATATTTTTATATGTAGTCTATTAGAAGTATAGAAAGAATTTTACCTTCCTTACTCTATAAAATATTTAAAAAGCTAAAGAATGTGAGCCATTATGTTCTAGTTAATTTAGCTCTTCCTTGCCAGCAGTCTCTGGATTAGTTATCAAGTCTTTTCTTAGAAATAGTGCAGAAAGATGGATGTTTGAGGCCCGAGAACTAATTCACCTGGTCACTCCATTCATAATTAGATAAAAAGAGCAAGTCTGTATTTATGCTGTAAGAATTTCACAGCTCCCCCCGCCACCCAAGCTACTTACCTTACTGATGATACAACTTTGAGTTTTGAGAACTTTTTAACACTTAAACTGGGGCCTTAGCTTCTCATGTTTTAGAGCAGTCATTGGTGAGAGTCTACTGTTTTCAGTCACCTATACTTTAACATTTAAAAAAAATTTATTATACATTTTATTCTATACCTTTTATTTTACATAACCTTACATGCAGATCCCACTTATTTTCTTCATATACCTTTTATTTTTCTTGTTCTTCTCACCATTTATACTGCTGTTTTGTTCACTACTTCTCTCACCTTTTAATTTTGCTGCCTAGTAACAGCTATTCATCACAGTATTTAGAACTACAAAGAGAAGAGTAAAAGTTGCCATCCAGTTGAGTGTTCCACAGCCACCTCTGCAGTTGTGGTAGGTGAGTGTTACCTTGTCCAGGGTGATGGGGAGACTTGCCTGGTGCTTCCAGTGAGCTCTTTTCTCTTGACTTGCTCTCCGCCCATTTAGCCTGGTAGCAGGTCCGCTGGCTTTTAGTTGCTTAGACTTGTAAGACCCATGGGTCTCGGATTTTGTTTTCTGTCTGAACTCTGTTCCCGCTGCATATTTGGTGGGGCAGCATATTGACCTCCAGTGGCAGAGAGATGGGGCCAGTGCACTGCATTTCATGCTTGCCTGGGGGACTACTCCTTCCTGCACTTTCACCAATGTGACTAGGTAGTCAGTGGTAGGTTACTTTGTGGCTCACCAAAGGTATCATCATGTTGGAGAGCTCTGTTAGCATTTTTCAGTTTTTGTGTATTATTGATGATGTTGTCTTAGAATCCTAGGAATTTTGATAACTAGATGGGAGAGACTACTTAATACATCCTTCCTTCAGTACTGGCCCCTTTCCCTACTTTTTCGATTGTATTTCTATAAACACAGACCCTTCTAAATTTACTTCCCCCATTTTGTTCCCCAAAGCAATATTAATAAACACAAGCATAGATAGAGCACTAAGAACAATAGGTAGTCACTCAGTAAACTAGAAGGCAAAAGAATATTTTGTGAATTCTTTTGTTTTAAATGGCATGTTTTACTGTGTGGATTTTGTTAAAAAATGCATCTGTATATATGACAATATGTATAAGGTATAGCCAGATCTAATTGGATTTGGAAATGTGTTCATTTTTTTCTTCCTGTAACTTCTGAGCTCCTACTTTATCATTTCTAGATAAAGAAATTTTTTTTTAAGACCTATTTTAGAAGAGTTTTAGCCCTTCTTTAGCAGTTCATAGTCTTACTGTTTGAAGTTAGATGATTGACTAGAAGATGTTGCTTTATGTGTGTCTTAGTTTCACAGTTTAAGAAATACTAAAACTTTTTGAATCATGGTTATGGTAATTAATCATGGGTAGTTGTAAATTAGTACATTGGAGTTAGCAAAATAACATAATAATTATGAATTCTTAGGTTGAAAACAATGAAAAAATTAACAGCTATCTTAATAGTTACTCTTTGTATCTAAGGGCTAATAGCTATTTTTTTATTGGATAGATATGAAAAATACAGGTTAAGATAGTATAATGGAATTTAAAGCTAATTCCTGTTCCATACAGTGCAATATATCTTTATCTGAAAGAGCTTAAGTTTTTAAAGACAGCCATGTGGTACTTTTGTCTCTTGGTGGGGGTAATGTGATTTGAACTGCTCTTGAATTAGCTTTATTCAAAATGTGATATAAAAATGCAATGTCATGTTCTGATTTTGGTTTGTTTGATTTACAGTAAATGAACTGGAACTTATCTCTTTTACTTTAGGCTTTCAGATAAACTTTTGTGAAAAGGCACGAAGTAAGCTACAAATTTTATGATACTATGTTACTTATTTTTTCCATATCCATCTTGGTATTGGGAATGTATCCTCTATTGTTTCAACTAACCAGCCATGGCAATTTTACATTAAAAGAGCTTCCATTTTTCATTCTATTTTCAAATACAAAAAAATTGTGTTATATTCTTGATTGTAAATTGTTCTTGTTTTCACTTGAAATAGGAGTAAGATGTATATTGATATTTTTATATATATAGAAAGATGAATATAGGTAGAGGAAAATATATATAGGTATTCAGACTTAGCTGTAATTGAATTTACAAGTTCATTTTAAGATTGTGTTGTAGGCTCCGCGCCTGTGCTTCAATCGGCTAAGGCACCAGCCACGTACACCTAAGGTGGCGGGTTGGAGTCCCCAGCCCAGGCCTGCCAAACAACGATGGCTGCAACCAAAAACTGGCCGGGCATTGTGGAGGGCGCCTGTGGTCCCAGCTACTTGGGAGGCGGAGGCAGGAGACTCGCTTGAGCCCAGGAGTTGGAGGTTGCTATGAGCTGTGATGCCATGGCACTCTACCCAGGGGGATAGCTTGAGGCTCTGTCTCCAAAAAAAAAAAA
>CAUYQV010055292.1:0-36906 GCA_963574575.1 Galagoides demidoff
TCACTTCATGTGTCTGTCATGTTTTGGTAATTCTCATAATATTTCAAACTTTTTCAGTATTAGTTCATCTGTTATGGTGAAAGTTGATCAGTGGCCTTTCATGATATTATTGTAATTGTTTGGATCCCAGGCACTGCACCCAGAGAAGACAGTAAACTTGACTGTTAAATGATGTGTGTCCCACTGACTAGCTGTTCCCCCATTTCTCGCCCTCTTCTCAGGCTTCCCTATATACAACAATATTGAAATTGGGCCAATTAATATCCCTACACTGGCCATTGAGTGTTCAAGTGAAATGATTAAGTTTAGTAAGGGAGGTAAGTCAAAAGCTTAGATGGTTTGAAAGCTAAACCTCTTATACAGTTAGCCAAGTTGTGAATGCAAGAGAAAAGTTCTTGAAGGAAATTCAAAGGGCTACTGCAGCAAATGCATGAGTAGGAAAGCTAAATGTCCTTATTGCTGATGCGGAAAAAGTTTGAGTGGTCTGGAGAGATCAAACCAGCCATAACATTCCTTTAAGCCAAAGCCTAATCCAAGCAAGCCTTTAACTGTCTTTTATTCTGTGAAGGCCGAGATAGGTAAGGAAGGTGGAAAAGAAAAGTTGGGAGCTAGCCCAGGTTTAAGGAAAGAAGCCATCTCCGTAAAGTAACAGTGCAAGATGGAGCAGCCAGTGTAGAAGATACAGCAAGTTACCCAGTTATCTAAGATCACTGATGAAAGTGGCTACACTAAACAACCAATTTTCAGTGTGAAAAAAACAGCTGTATATTGGAAGATGTCACTTAGGACTGTCATGGGTATAGAGTAGAACTTAATGCCTGGCTTCAAAGATTCAAAGGACGGGGTGACTCTTCTGTCAGAAGCTAATGGAGCTGGTGACTCTAAGTTGAAACCAAAGTTCACTGACAATACTGAAAATCCTAGGGCCTCTAAGAATGGTGCTAAATATACCCTGCCTGTGCTTTATAGATGGAACAATAAAGCCAGGATGACAGCATATCTGTTTACAGCATACTTTGTAAAATATTTTAAGCCTGGTGTTGAGACATACTACAAAAACAAAGAGCTTCTTTTTAAAATATCACTGCTCATTGACAATGCACCTGGCCACCCCAGAGCTCTGATGGAGGTGTGCAAGGAGATTAACATTGTTTTCATGACTGCTGACACAGCATTAGTTCTGCAGCCCTTCAATCAAGGAGTAATTTTGACTTTCAACTCTTTTTATTATTTAAGAAACACATTTTGAATCCCAGCACTTTGGGAGGCTGAGAGAGGGTCAGGAGGATTACTTGAGGCCAGAAATTCAAGACCAGGTTGGGCAACATAGTGTCATCTCTACAAAAATTTAAAAAATGAAAAACTTAGTTGGATCCAGTGGTAGTTGCTTGGGTGGCTGAGGTGGGGCAATCCCTTTGGGAAGATTCCTTGAGCCCAAGAGTTCTAAGCTGCAGTGAGCTATGATGGCTTCATTGCACTCCAGCCTGGCTGACAGCATGAGACTCTGTCTCTAAAATAAGAAAAAACAGTAGTAGTAGTAATAATAATAATAATAAAATACATTTTGTAAGGTTATAGATGCCACATGATTCCTCTGCTGGATCTCGGCAAAGTCAATTGAAAACCTTCTTGAAAGAATTCACCACTGTTGATTCCATTAGAACATTTATGAACCATGGGAGGGAGTCAAAATATCACCATTAACAGGTGTTTGGAAGAAATTGATTTTAACCCTTAAGGATAACTTTAGGGGTTCAAGACTTTAGTGGATGAAGTAACTGCAGATTTGGTGGAAATAGCAAGAGAATTATAATTAGAAATGGAGCCTGAAGATATAACTGAATTGCTTCATTCTTACAATAAAACTTGAACAAATTAGGAATTGCTTCTTATGAATGAGCTAAGAAATTTGTTTCTTGATATGGGAGCTATTGCTTGGTGAAGATGCTGTGAACATTGGTTTTTTTTTTTGAGATGGAGCCTTAAGCTATCCCCTTGGGTAGAGTGCCATGCATCACAGCTCACAGCAACCTCCAACTCCTGGGCTCAAGCGAGTCTCCTGCCTCCGCCTCCCAAGTAGCTGGGACCACAGGCGCCCGCCACAACGCCGGCCATTTTTTGGTTGTAGCCATCAGTGTTGTTTGGCGGGCCCGGGCTGGGGATTCGAACCCGCCACCTTAGGTGTACGTGGCTGGCGCCTTAGCCGATTGAGCCACAGGTGCCGAGCCCAAACATTGTTGAAATTATGACAAAAGATTTAGTTGATAAAGCAGCAGCAAAGTTTGAGAGAAGTTCTGTTGACTCCAATTTTGAAAGGAGTTCTATTGTAGATAAAATGTGATAAAACAGCATCACATGCTACAGAGAAATCTTTTATGAAAAGAAGAGTCAACTGGTGTGGCAAATTTCACTGATGTCTTATTTTAAGAAATTGCCACAGCACCCCAGCCTTCAGCAGGCCCTACCCTGATCAGTCGGCAGCCATCAAGTTTGAGACAAGACCATCCACCAGCAAAAAGAATACAGGTTAGCTGAAGAATGAGATGATCATTAGCATTTTTTAGCAATAAAATATTTTTATTAAGGTATGTACTTTTTTTTTTTTTAGATATGTTTCATGAGCTTAATAGACTACAATATTTTAGACGTATAACTTTAATATGCCTTGGGAAAGCCCCCCAAATTAACTCACTTTTTTGCAATATTGGCTTTATCTCAGTGGTCTAGAACAGAGCACACACTATTGCGTGTGTATCATTTTCCAGCCTCTTCAGAAGAGAGAGGTAAGCGAAAGGGGAGCTGGGAATGAATACTGGGCGAATCCCACTTGTAACTTCTACCACAAGCTCTTCTTTTAAATTTCTCAGTGTGTCTTTGCAGCTGTTGGTACATCCTTTGGGGGTACCATCCCCTGTGCATTTGGGACCCCTAGTGCAGAGGTGGCTTGGGTCTCATGATCCTTGATTCACAGACTGAAAAAATAGTGAGAATTATGACTTCATTAATGCATTAAAGGAATTTGTAGTTTTATTACTTACATGTATATATTTAGAAATATTAGTCCCCTATTTACTCATAAGTGTTAGATATTGCTATTTCAGCACAGGTAAAGTGCCGGGCACCCTCCAGGCTCACAGAGCCCTCCCCTGCTGCTCCTCAGAGTCACTGCTCCGCAGCAGGACAGTCTCCTTGCTGAAACACACAACCTTGCTCAAAAAGCTTTCA
Source organism: Galagoides demidoff (assembly GCA_963574575.1). Lineage (NCBI taxonomy): Eukaryota > Metazoa > Chordata > Mammalia > Primates > Galagidae > Galagoides > Galagoides demidoff. The sequence goes on from CAUYQV010055292.1 coordinate 3,226, forward strand.
TTTGTTCTTTGCCTATAGAAGAGATTCTAATATGATTAGCATTTTATTCAGGGCACTTTGCAACTGGTCCAGCCAGCCTTTGACCTTTCTGGACACTGTCCCTTCTCACTGTGCTTTTGCCTCAATCAGCGGCTTGTTACACCTCTGAGCCTTTGCACACACAGTGTGGGCTCATCGTCCTTTCCTGAAGAGCTGCCCCTGCTTTTAGATCACATTAGTGTCAGGTCTATAGCTGTCCCAGGACCATGAGGTGCAGCAGGTGAGCCCCTGGCACTTGGTTTGCCCCTTAGTGATGGGGTGGTGCCCGTTTACTGTGATTGCTTACGGGTTTTCATGGGAGTCAGTCTCATTCATCTTTCTATTTCTAGGGCTGAGAATGGAATCTGGCACAATGAGGGAATTCAATGTATGTTTATTGAATGAATAAATAAAGGAATGATGGGGAATGTGCGGAGATTTTATTGTAAGGCCTTCACTTAGATCAAATTTAAGAAAACAGCCTGCTATTCTTGTTCTTTCTCCTTGAACCAGATCTTCATTAACATAGAACAGATCTTTGTTAACATAGAACCAGGCCTGCATTAATAGGACCAGATCTTATTAAGATGTATGTTTAGGGCTCTTGTTTGTAAAGCTGTCTTGTATTTCAGGGGTTTGCTTCCTGATACTGATGTGCTTTAATTTTCTCTTGATTGATACAAAAGCAGTGGTGGCATGAGCATTAAAAGGATTGTTTGCTGACCCCTGGGTATCTTTGCTGCAGGCTTTGGCAACTGCACAAGAAGCTCCCCTTTGTGTCTGAGGTTCTTTTCATCTTACTGGTGCAACACAGTGGGGTGATATCTTCTGTGGTGGGGCACAGATGGCCAGCCAGGGTCTTGGGGAGGCATCTCCATGTGCACACCAGTCTGTTCTCTGCCTGCCTCTCCCATGCACCATGTGCATTAGCTGGCACTGCTTCTCACCCCATGTACCTCCTTTAAGCCCCATCAAGAGCCTTTGTGTGAATTAGAAAAAGCCAACCTCCTCTGCATGGACACAGCTAATGGGTACATAGCTTGGCAACCAGATGGTGTATTTGTGCAAAGATATAATCTTTCTTTTATTGAGGTAAAGCATCACCAGCACAAGCCAATGCCAATTGGTTAATGTTAATACCCTCTGGCCCTACTTAAAAAAAATAATTGCTCATACGCTTCTTTTTATAATATTTATTAGCTCATTTATTTATAATTTGTAATTTATTATTTTTACTTATTTACTTTTCATAAATTTTTCTTTTAGAAGTTTTAGAGTTATAGAAACACTGCCAAGATAATAATGTAAAGAGATCGCATATACCCTGCACCCAATTTCCTCTGTTATTAACCTCTTACATTAGCATGGTATATTTGTAACAATTAATAAAATAATATCAATATAATTATTAGCTAAAGTCCAAGCATTATTCAGACTTCTTTAGTTTTTTACCTACTTTTTTTTTTTTTTGAGACATAGTGTCATAGCTCTCAGCAACCTCAAATTCTTGGGCTTAAGCAATCCTCTTGCCTCAGCCTCCCAACTCACCCACTGTGTTGTGTCCCTCAGCTGGGACACAACACCTGGCTGTTTTTAGCGATGGGGTCTTGCTCTTGTTCAGGCTGGTCTCAAACTCCTGAGCTCAAGAAATCCACCTGCCTTGGCCTCCCAGAGTGCTAGGATTACAGGCGTTACCTACCTCTTTTTTAAGTTCCAGGATTCCATCCAGGACACCACGTTATATTTAGTCGTCACATCTTCTTAGGCTCCTCTTGCCTGTGGCAGTTACTCAGGCTTTGCTAACATGCTAGTCCCTTGGTATCCACAGGGGATTGGTTCTAAGACCTCTGCAGATACCAAACCCTGTGGCTGTTCAAGTTCCTGGTATGAAATGGCTCAGTATTTGCATGCAATTTACACATATCTTTCTGTATGGTTTAAATCATCTCTAGGCAACTTATAAGACCTAAGACAAATAAATACTGTCTGAGTAGTTGTGAGACTGTATTGTTTAGGCTACAATGACAAGAAAAATGTTTGTGCACGTTCAGTATAGACACAACTGTTTTTTAGAGTGTTTTTGATCTGTAGTTAGTTGAATCCATAGATGCAGAACCCATGGATGGAGAAGGTGCCGTATTGATGCCCCTGACAGTTTTGAAGAGTACTGGTTGGGTGTTTTGTAGTATGTTCCTCAGTTGAGATTTGTCTGATGTTTTAGCCCTGACTGGACTAGACTGGATGTTTTAATAGGTTAACTTGTTATTATTTAGGTATGGCAAGGTCAACAGATCAATAACTGCCGTTGTAAAGATAGTTTGTTGCACTTACAGATCCCAAGAGGGGTTCTGCATTATGCCACAGGGCAGGGGGATCATCTGGGGAGGCACTGCCATCAGGAGATAGGGTGCAGGGGGGCACTGGGACAAAGCCTTTGTTGTGGTTTACTCAGGAAGGAACAGGTGAGGCTGGGAATGCAGGCTTAGACTTGGCTGGTTTAAATGACTTAGGTGGGCTCTGGAGCATGGGAGCCTTCTGGTACTTGGCTGCCCTAATCACTGAGCATGATTAGGGCAGCCAGATAAAGGTCAGGAGCGTGAGAACCCTATCAAGGAGGTGACTGGGTGTGTGGACTCTGCATCAGTTGGTTTGTATTTGAAAAGTTCACCCCTGAAAAAAGGACTCCTCCTGAGGAGATGGATGGGGGGAGATGAGGTCACAGGGGAGATAATAGGCCAAGGCCACGTGACTCAGGCATATTATCCAATTGTCCAGAGCTAGCTGTGTCTGGCATATGCATGTCAGGCAGAAGCTGGAACAGGCTTCCTACACTGGGGTTGTGTGTTTTGGGAGGGAGACCACAGAGCAGGAGTGCCATTTTCATCACATTTTATCAAGGGTACATACTATCAACAGGACTTAACACTGCTGGTGTCCACCTGATCACCTGGCTGATCAGGCTGTACTTTTGTAGACACCATTTCCACTCAACGCCCACATTCAACGTTTGTCTCATGTATGTGAACTGTTATAGAGTAGAATATCAATAAACACTCAGTGTAATTTTCTTGGGGTCTTGACACTGCTGAAGAATCAACCCATTGATGGTGGGTTCTACTTCTTAGAGGTGGGGCCTTGTTTGGGGTAGATGTCTCCATAGAATGGAGTCTTGAAACTTGGGCCTCAGGCAAGTGGAGATCAGGAGGGAGACTCCTATCAGAAGCTCCTCTCTCTTCTGTGAGGTGGTAGTGCTTTGCATACTTCCAGTTGATGAAGAAACATCTAAATAGATGCCCGTGGCTCTGTCAAGAGTTTGGGCCTGGTTTACCACTGCCCTGAGACGAGATATATCCATAATACTTAGCGGTGAGTCAAAATACCCAAAGCCTCAGCCTATTTTCTGCATTTAATTGTGAAAATTCCTGGTTACTCCCTTAGGCTGCCTGATGAATATCTTCTGGAGCCCTGTGATATTGGTGGAGGTGATGAGAAATACATAGATCACAATGCGAGTTTTAGGACAGACTGTGTTATGGTCTAGTATTTGACTTCTAAGAAACACAGTTGACAGTGTCCTTTCTAATTCCCCTGTACACATTTCAACTTGTTTGGCTCATCAGTGTTGCTGGGACGGCTTCATTTGTTTCTGTCTGTGCAGATTTTACATTTCTTGATTTCTGTGTGTTGCAAAACTTTCCTAATGACCCAGGCGTATGAATTTCTCTAATCTGCTTTGGAAAATCCTGAGTTGGGGAAGGCAGGGCATGGAGCTGGCTGGTGATTTACCTACACCTCTTTTCCCCTCGTACCTCAGGGTCTAAGTCGCAGAATTGTCTATGGAACTCCCTCATCGACGGGCTCACGGGGAACGCCAAAGAGAAGCCACGGCCGACGATTGTCCATGACCCCCGACCGCCAGAGGAAATCCTGGCTGATGAATTGCCGCAGCTGGATAGCCCAGAAGCTTTGGTGAAGACGTCCTTCAGGTCTGCGGGGCTGCAGTACAGTTTCTTCCTTCCTATTTGAGTGTATTGTTTCAATCCAGTTGGAGGCATGGTCAGCGTGGCCAGCTAATTATCTCATTTCTTTGTGCCGAGTAAATTAGAACTGACAAAGGAGGGTTGGAATCAATGCTAGCTGGACTTCTGGCTGGGTTTCCTGAATGCAGTGAAGATTGTATCAGTGGTTAAGTTGCTGCTGGTATTTAATTGGTATTGGCATTTAAATGCTGAGGCAGAGGATTTACTGATGTTAGCAATTTGAACTGGATTAATGAGTCTTTTGCTTCAAAGGAGGATGAGGCATCCAGATAAGAGCCCGGTAGAAAAAGCACATGGTGAGAATTAACTCAGCCCTGTGCCTTTAGTCTCTCAATGGAGAAAGGTTTCTAGTTGTAAGGGACTAGGAGCAGCTGCCAACAGAAATGAAGCGAGAATCTTTTTGTGTCATTTCCCAGGTGGCTATTTACTCTGTTCTTGTTCATTCTTTAGTCTTGCATCTTCCTACAAAGACCTCTTTTATTTTCTTTGGTTTTGTACTCTATTTTCATTATAACTCTGTCGCTTACCTTCTCACCTGTATTTAAAAAAATCTAACTGGGTGCGAATGTGGCATTAAAAAGTTTTTTTTTGTTTTTTGTTTTTTCCTGAATGGGCTTTTAAACTCATTTTTGAAAAAAAGTACATACTACTGGGATCAGAAATTAAGATTTAACCATTTTTCTAGCTTGCCTTCCTCCCGCTTCTCTTCCTGTAACTTTAACTTTTTTCACTTTTCCTTTTATTATAGCTTTTCATGTGCGCCACATGGTTAGCAGAACATATAAACCTCGTCCCCCCTATACATAGGCAGCTCTTGGAGTTCATGAAATACATTTGAAAAATGGGTTCTCTTTTGCGTCCAGGTGATGTGTGTAATGACTCAGTAAAAGCCATTTCATTGTGTGAAGGTCCTTAGTGTAGACTGAATTACAGATGAGTTCTGAGAAGGAGTGATGAATAGGGGTTTGGATTTCTTTATACAACGTGATGGATGCACTGGCCAGACGAGAATTGCAGGCCGATGCTTTTCTCACTCATACTAAGGGTTTGTTATTGCATTGTGAGGTTTTGAGTAAAATAAAACCCACTCCCCTAGAGAGACGTGCACCTTACAAACCTGCGATTCTCAGCAAGTGACTGTGGTGGACTGGGGATAGTGAACGGCTTTTGTGGTCTATCTTCTTACCTTGGAATGTCTCTTGGGCTGTCAGTCACTTCACACACTTCGTGTAGCTACTCCCACCCCAAGCCAGGTCCATCGTCTTCCCCAGTGAACAGGTAAAGACTTTCTCTCATGAAAAGAGCACCTGATGTGCTTGTCTAACTCCATTACCACCTTCCGCTCTCTTTGCATCCCCTCCAGGCCCTTTAATAGCGAGAATGTATCGATACCCGTGATCTTCTTGTATCATGTGGCAAAATTTTGGTTCCTCTAAGACAGTGGTTCTCAACCTTCCTAATGCCATAGCCCTTTAACATAGTTCCTGTGGGTCACAACCCACAGGTTGAGAACCACTGCTCTAAGAGATTAAATTCTAAGTTATTTCTGGATTCTGTAATACTTGTTACAGTAGGAAGGACGCCGCAGGCACAAATATGCCCACCTTGTAGCAATGGAGGCTAGACACCCTCTGGCACTATTTATTTATTGGTATCCTTAATCTGTGTGGTATTTTGGAACCATACTTTCTTCCAAGGAAGATGATTTATTTCAGTGGCAATGTCGATAGCAAATATTCTGTCATGCATTTGGCCTTAACTGTGGTAGACATGATCAATCGTGAGATTTGTTGTGTGTAAATTACTATAAGGAAAGTACTCAAGTGCGGGAACAATTTACTTATCAATTAATAAATAAGAGCAGAACTGATGTTATCCTTGTAATAATGTCCCTTGTTTTCTGTATGTTTTTTGGATTGCAAAGAAAGGAATGAACGGTAGCTGGATTTTAAATAATGTTTATAAGAGTATATCACTCAAGTCATCTTCTCACTCCACCACCATAGCACTCAGGAGGTGAAAAATCCTGAGAATTACTGACTCCTCATGTTAGTGACCTAGGAGAAAGGCGCATCATACTCCTACATTTTTTTAAATGGAAAGGGATACGTTAGTGATCAGAGGTCTCAGTCCTAAGATAACTCTTTCACTACCCAGGAGCACAGTCTTCCCTCTAGTAAGGTTGAGGTGTTGGGTTCTTCTCTCTGACTCCAGAATCGAGGGCCTCTGAGCCACCCTGCCCTGTGTGTTTCTTATGCTCACACACTTAGGAGAACTACGCATTAACATCCCGCCCCTCTCAGTCTGGAGAGTCTTATTTGTTGAGAAGGAGCGCATGGGTTCCCATGAATTGGCACGGTCTGTTCTCTTACAGCTCTTCTGTAGGAGCCTTACCATTGAGTGACAACTCGGTCAGGGTAAGTGATAACTGTGTTTACTCTCTTCTCATTCTCCTTGGTCGTGCTTGAAGGGACCTTGGGATCTAGGGCCATAAAATATGGCCATCCATTCTTATCATCAAATACAATTTCAATTACAGTGACCATCAACCCAATGTGCCAAATTATCAGGAAGTCCAGTCTTTTCTTGGGGTTTTTCACTATCATTATTCCCAAGGACACACAGACTTACTGATGATGGCTTAAGAGTCAGTCCTTCTCCTGCTCTGTATTTAGTCCCCTGGCCAGGAAATGGGGTCTCATGTTGAGCCCAGGCTTTCTGACCTCAGTGAAATTGTAAGTCCACACCGTCAACCCAGATCGCCTCTTCCCTGTGACGTGTCCTCTTGCTGCCTTCTGTTTGTCCTTTCCTGACACCTGGCCTCAGCACAGCCATGCTTTTTCTCAGACATGTTCTAATAACATTGATCCTAAAAAGGAAGGGGTGAGATGCTCAATTCCACTTTTCCCAGAAATCTTTTCTAGCTCTCTGCAAGTAGGTGGAAGCAAATATATGCAAGCTACCTCCAGGATGAAGAGTGTACACTTGTTCAATATTTGCATAATGTTTTCACTTAAGTGGTTCTTTTTAGATCAAAGGGATAGTGTGCCCTAAAGCTAAATTCTACTTTCCATTTCCAAAGATAGGAAGTGTTTATGGATTTATAAATGATAGATGGTTTCAAGTTTCAAAAGTTTAAATGTTTTAGCCTCCCCCAAGCTCCTTGTTAAAAGGACTATTTTCATTTTTTAGGGGCATGAGCCTCTATTCTCATATTGTCAGGTATAACCCAAACAAACCCAAAGAAACTGTCCATTTTACAGATGAAGAAACTGACCCAGAGACAGACAGAGCCTATGGCTCTGATTGAATTCAAACACAAACTAATAAGGACACTTGTTTGTAGCTTTGTGGCCACTAATGGCAGGAGCTAGGAGTAGTTTAGATAGACCTTAGGTCCTATTTAATCTTTGTCATTCCACCCCAAATAAATATATCATCTATAAACTCACAGAGAAAGCATGCTCGTGATTCAAATGCAGCTTCAAGATATGTCCTGGGCTTCCTCTTCCAATCAGGCTGCCACCCTTGCCTGTCCTGCAAATGCTCTGGGACTGCCATTGGTGGCCAACACCGTCTATTTATGCCAGTTACCAATAATGCCAAAGGGTGTAGCTGAAAGTGAGAATTTGACACACTGATTTAGAACTGAAGATTTTGGAAAATGAAAGGTACCACCTTTCTTCCCCATGGGGTGTAAGTTGATAGCTGAGTCATGTGCAAATGCCATCTCCACTCTGATTATGGTCCCCCACTGTCGTCCCTCTGTTGGCTGGGCAGTGGTGATGGGCAGATGCTCTCTGTGTTGGAGCAGACAGTTTAGCAGACTCTTGGGAGCAAAGGCCAGGGCTTGAAGGAAAGGTATCCTCAAGTGGGTTCAGGTTCAAATCCCAGTTGATAATGCTAGAAAGTATAATAATACAATTTAGGACTATATTGTGCTTAAGGGCTTTAGCCTTAACTCTTCATGAAGGCAATGTTCTAAGCTATTCAGGTAGGAGAATTTGGCTTCTGATAGTGGCTGTGCTGGGTTTTAGTTCTGATTCTATTACCACTGGCAAACTGCTTCATCTCTGTATTCACAACATCTCTGAACATGTCTGTATTCTTTAACCTCTGTATTCTCCCTCCCCCACTCAGGTTTATGAAGGTGTAATAGACAAACAAAAATTGTACATATTTAAAATATACAACATCATGTTTTGATACATCTATACATTGCGAAATGATTAAGTCAAGTTAATTAACATATCTATCCCCTCACAAACATTCATTTGTGGTGAATCTGTTTTCTTAATTGTCTAAGCGTGGATGGACTAGAACAGTGGTTCTGATAGTTCAAACTTGAGTGTGGATCACAATCACTTTGTTACAATAGACTGTTGGACTCACCTTCATGTCTGGGTGGGGCTGAGGAATATGCTTTTCTAACAAGCTGCCAGTGACACTGATGCTGCTGGTCCAAGGTCCACACATGGAGAACCACCACACTCAGTGATATTTAATAACCTTTTGAACTCAAAAATATTTCGCTGTGTTAATCTGAGCAGGTCACTTAGCTAATCTGGCCTCCATTTTTTAATGGTTGGAATGAGGATGGAGAGAGTCACGTAGCAGAGTTATTGGGATCCCTTAAAGGAGATAATATATGTGAAGGAGACAGCACAGTGTCCAGCACCCAGGATGCTCCCAGTATTACAAATTTTGCACTTTTGCTCAGCACTCACTGGAATCCTTATGTGTCCTTGAGCCTGGACATACAGAATAAATAGGATCAAATCTGGCTTTTGTGGCTTCAGGAGCAGATACTGTGGGCCCTGAAAGTGCACTGAGCCTTTGTCATGAAAAATCTGTTGTCAAAACCTGAGCTCCTTGAAAGGAAAAAAGAGAAAAACATAAATAAACAAAAAGGCTTCAGTGCCTTGAAAACAGACACCCCTTGGAACTAACCTACGTGCTCTTTCCCTTGTTCCACATGTCCTGTCTCTTTAACCTTGGTGCTTTGTGTAGGTTTTTCTTAAAAGATAATAGAGAGTAAATTGAATTTGGGGCAAAAGAAAAGAGACAAGTCCAGCCAGTCTGATTAGTGACAGGAACCTCAGTTCTTGCTCCAAGAGGACCCAGGAGGACAGGAAAGAGCTGGCTGCTGAGCGTTCTTTCCCTGGCCTCTGTTGTACACATTTGTAGAGCCTGGCCCTGGCTTAGATTGCACAGACAGGAAAGGAAGTTAGCATTTACTGAGCATCTGTTATGTGCCAAGAACTGTGCACTCATTTGCTCATTTAATCCTCCAAGCCCTGGCAAGGTAACCCTTGTCATCCCAGTTGTACAGGGCAGGAAACAGGCTCAGAGACATCAAGCAACCTCAAGTCACCCAGCAGTTGGCAGAGCTGGAGATTTCCACCAGTCCACCTGTCTTTAAAGTCATGACTCCTTCACCATGTTCTACCAGCCCCATACAACTTTGGCTTTCCTGTCTCTGGGTTTGTTGCTGGTGAAATAAGATAGTGCAATTGGTCATACTAATTCGGATGTGCACTTTGGATATATAGTTTAATACATTTATTTATCTATATATTATATACCCTATAAGACTGGCCCTGTTCTATTGCACTAAATATTTTTCTAGTTTAGCCTTAAGGTTTTGATCCACTCACCTCTTTTAGATGGAAGCCATTGATTTCTATCTGGCCTTGCTTTGCAAACTTCATGTCTAAATGAAGTCTGTGGAGAATTCTGTAAACACAGACCCTGATTCAGCAGGTCTGGGTGCAGCCCATGAATCTGCATTTTATAACAAAAAGCTGCAGGTGATGTGGAGAATTCTGTAAACACAGACCCTGATTCAGCAGGTCTGGTTGCAGCCCGTGAATCTGCATTTTATAACAAAAAGCTGCAGGTGATGTGACAGTCTGAGGACAGCTTTCTGAGTGGTGAGACATGGATCTTGGAGTCCCACCAGTCTGAATTTGCAAACAGCCTTCTAAACTACATGGTTTGAATGATGGTTTTGTTCTCAGTTTTCTCATCTTTCAAATGCAAACAGTAATATATCACAGGCATTGGGGGCTGCTGTTAGTGTTAAGCAGGCTAATGAAAGTGACAGCCCCTAATTCCTTCTCTGTTTTCAGCATTCTGTTTTAAGAATGCATCACTCCTCTACACCATGGCTCTTTTGTGATGAAGTCATGCAAGGGGCCCCAGCTTGGAATATGACCCTGTGGATGCCTGTGAGAAAGCCTGGCTACTGGTCTGACCTCCTGTGTAGGTGGAAATTGTGAAGCCACTCAGTGGATTGGCCATCTCAGTTATTTACCTTGAGTCGTGCGACTCCCCACATAGGTTGAGTTGCCAGGTTTTGATAATTTTGCACTTGGAAGAATAGCGAGCTTACTCCCTGCAGAGTCACTGAGGGCTTGATGAGCTTCTCTTTCCACTTAGAATGGACTTATTTGGGCTTTGGCAAAGGCTTTCTAGATTCTATAGATAGCTTACCAAGAATATGTTCCAGGGAGTAGGACTGCATCAAGCCAACCCCCTCAGCTACGGATGAGATTAAGGCCTTGTCAGATCCCATTTAATGGATTGTGTTTTCCACGCAGAATTAAATCCTTGAACTCATCCTCATTTTGGCTTTTGGCAGTCCTTTTTCCACTAGAGGCTTCTGCCAAAAACTCAGTTTCTGACTTGATTACTTTCAGGAAATGTGCAATCTGGCTGATGATATGGCATGGTGTGGGGTAGTGTCCCCTGCAGCTTTGGACCCCACCCTGGGATGAGTCACGGGTTAAAATTCCCAGTTAGCTCATAGGAAGTCTGGTCACATGTATTCCTCTATCACCATGTGGTGGTCACCCACTGGGAACTTCCGGGGACACCCACTCTCCTGATTTGGTGTTGCCGCCCTGGAGATATTTTTCCCCTCTAGTCTTTGTCAATACAATTTAGTGGGGTCTTCCTCAAGTTTGCCAAGAGGAAAAATGAAAGAATGAATTCTGAATGTTTTTAAGGCTCAGGGAAGTTTTTATTATAACTTTGGCTTCCCATAAGGGAAATGTTTTAGGTCTTTCTTTGTAAGTGAATTTTTAGAGATAGGTTTTCTGGTGTTAGAAATTGACAAAGTGTATGTGAGGTACACAGCATTTCTCTTGCAATGTTTCTAGGGATTTGTCTCTCTGTGGTGGCCAAGAGAACATACCTTTCACATCTCCTAACCTATGACTCTAGCTGCTGTGTGGGGAAATTTGTCCCTGTTATGGCTGGGACCATGCATCCCAGGGGTGCCCCTTGGCAGAAATAAGCATGGTAGCATTTGTGGGATTCCTCTGAAGGTCATGTTGGTTTAAAGACTCCCTGATGGCCTTCCTGAACTTTCATTAGAGTTGCAGTACAGTCTAAGACACTTCCACCCAACTTTCTTCCTTCTCTCCTTCACTGGGAGTTAAACCTATATTTGATGGCTTTCTAAGTCTCCCTCAGCTCCTAACCCATTTTCTTTTATAGATCTTAACCCTGATAAATTTCTTGTATGTCTAATCTTATCTTGGCATTGGTTTCTTGGAAGACCTAGGCCAATATAGTCTCTATCATGCTGTGGTTCACTGCTGGCCACCACTTCGAGCTTGGTGCCTTGGGCCCAGATCCAATGCTACTGGCCTAGAAATCCTGGGCCAGTCTCTCTATATTTAATTTTATATTTTATATTTGATGCTGCATTTTCCTCCATAGGATTTAGTAGGAAAGTGAACATGGGGCAAACTACAGTTTTCTTTAGTATTTTGTAATTTTCTTGCCTATAATAGGCTGAAGCATTGAGATTAAGTAAAGAAACTCAAGAATTTTAAGTTATACTCAAAATATGACTATTTTGATTGTCCAAGGAAAAAGCTTAAAAATGTTGAACTCCATACAAAAGGTTCACTGATAGGTACACTCTGGTTCTCAGTGGACTTGTCTCCAGGACTAACTTTCCCCGGAGAGGGAGTCTTTCTTATAACCAAAGCACATTTTCATCAGGTTATTGGGAAATCTAGGCTTCCACCCCTTGGAACGGAGTGAATCCTAAGTGTCCTCAATCCCTTGGCATACACCTAAATCACAACAAATTTTAGCAGCCCATTTTATAAAGTGGAAATTATTAATCCTAGAGTAACCCCAAGGAAGGAAGGAGGACCTTTGGTACTTGTTGTTTGGGGGAGAAGGAGGACGATGTTCTTTCTGGAACCCCTGACCGGCTTCCCCATGCTTCCCAGTGAGCAGCAGGGACCTCCATCCTGGGCCATACAGAGACCCATAGTATTCAGGGAATCCCTGAAAAGAAAGGACATGTGAAGTCTCAGGATCAGCCTGGACCAAAGAAGCCCCAAGGGTTAGTGTGGGAAGTGTGATGACTGCTTTTTTCCATTTTAGCTGCATAAGCAATAACTTCTTTGTCCATAGTCTATCAACTTGCAAGGAGATTTTTAATAGAGGGCTTAATGTGTGAAGGCAGCACTTAGAAGCTATGGAGCAGGAGCAGCAGAGTCATGGAGGTTGCTGGGAAATCAGGGGTGTGGCCCAAGACCAAAGACTGTCTGTGCTCTCCCTTGGGCATAGGTCCAAGCTGCTGGATCTCCTACCCACATGCTCCCTGAACACTGCAATTCTCCCACCATAGCAGTTAACCACACGAAATGCTCTTATTTATATTTTGCATTAGATACTAATTTTTGTAGGGGGCAGGGACCTACTGCCTGAGTTGCCCAGTATATTGTAGATTCTTATTCTTACATTGTAGGGTGTATTTGAATAAATTGATGTGATTTTGCAGCCAAATTCATATTTTCTCATTTAACTCACCAGCCTAAAGGGAAGGGAAATGTAATTCTAGGAGCTGGAAGTATCCATACAGTACATCCAGGCATTTGAGAAATTCCTGGTCAGGAGAGAGAGCAGCAACAATAGCCTTTCTGCTGTTAAAGGGCACTGCAGACTTCAGAAGCCAAGTGCAGCTGGTGCCCTGCAGGGGCAGCTTACAGGGGCCACTCTCATCAGATTCCTTTCCTTGCTAAAATTTTTTGACATGGCTTTTTAGAGGATAGAGAATTTATTTTTGTCAATCAGCAGGGAATGGGGAATCACTTTATAGAAGCTGTCCTTTGTAGATTGACAGCATAACATGAGAAACACCACCGTAACAGGTTACAGCTTTGTCAGTCTCCACCTGCCCAGGGGTGTCAGAAAATGTCGCTTTTAAATTTTCTCTGGGATTGGATCTTCCTCTAGAGCAGCTGTTCTCAACCTATGGGTCACAACACCTTTGTAACAATGAAAATACATTGCAACATTAGGAAGATCGAGAACCACTGCTCTAGAGCCTCCGCTTTAGAGGGGACTAGGGGAAAGGCTGTATTTAAAGCCAAATATGAACTTAACTTTTGGACAGTGTTTTGTTTTGTTTTTATGGCCCATGATTTCGTTTCTTTGAATAAAATGCTCCCTCAGTCAGAGGTCTCCTCTGTTCCCCCTGCGCACCTTGCTGAGACGGTGTCTGGGTTTGTGTAGCTCTGCTGGCAGGTGTGACCTGGCATCCCTTGCCACTCCCACTCTCTCCCCATCCCCAGGGCAGGGCTTTGGACCTCCCAAGTAGCCTGAGTACAGGCACCTGCCACAACACTCAAGTGATTTTTCTGTTTTTAGCACAGATAGGGTCTTGCTCTTGCTCAGTCTGGTCTTGAACGCCTGCGCTCAAGATATCCTCCCACCTCAGCCTCCCGGAATGCTAGGATTACAGATGTGAGCCACTGTGCCCCGCCTGTGATTCCTTTTAAAATTGCTTTCTATGGTAATGCAGTGGGGATTGGTCCCTGGTCAGGTTATTGATCTTACGTAATGTGATGCAGTGGTTTACTCTTTCAAAATATCTGTTCCTACTTACAACATCAGGGCAGGGCTTTGGACCTTGCTAGCAGAAAATGAATGGCTCTTTCCTGTAAGAACTTTCTAGTAACAGATGTGCTTTTCCATTCATGTGCATGCCCTGTAGTTAATCCTGTGTTGGGTGTTGGAGCCACACACAGTGAACTGCACCCATGCATGCCCCGTCCCCTCCTTTTCTCCCCCTTTTCTCAGACCTCACAGGAATCAATGAATATGTTGGACAGTGCCATGTAATAACCATTAAACAGGCTGTCCCGAGTCATGGTGGGCATAAACCAAAGAAACAGTCTGAACCAGGGCCAGGAGCAGGACAACACGGCCCATGTCGAAGGAACTCTTTGATTTGCAACTAAAGCGTGTGAAGGGGACACAGGTTAAGTTTGGAACCAGGTGAAAGAAAAGAAAAATGGGGCTGACATATGGCAGGGCCTTGTTTTCCACGAGGAAGAGTTTCAGTTTTATTTCACAGGTAGAAATCTTTGGAGCTTTTGGAAATGTTTGAGGAAGCAGAGAGGAGATAACGTATTTTTTTTCATTAAGTTACAGAATTAGGAATTACATTTCCACGTCCCTCCAACACCCCCCAACTCCCGCCACATAGCATCAAAATTAAGGTTTTCTGGCCTGTAGCAGAGATGGAATGGAGCTGGAAAACAGCACAGGGAAGTCAGCACCAGCTGTACTATGGTGTCTGAACAATGTTGGGAGGAAACTTGTGAAATAATGTTTTCCTGTATAGGTTGGAGCAGAGACCACTTTTTAAATTACATCCTTCTAAATGCAGTCGCACCCAAAGTCATTGACTAGATACTTCCTAACAGTAGCCTAGCTATAGAGCCCCCTTTAGTGATTACTGTTAAGTGCAGCCAGCTGTGAATTTGATAGGCCCAATTACCTGGAAGTCAGTTCTGTTGGGAGAGCATTGTTATTTGCACTAGAGCTGCAGACATGCTTGTCCCCATTTAAAGAGGTGACTCTGGCTCATGTGATGAGGCTCAAGTACCTGAAAATGGATGTATTGCAGACTACTGAAAGCATGACTCATGTACTCTGTACCGAGTAAGATGCAGAAAGACACGAATTAGATAGCAAACTTGATTTAGGGATCCCAAATTGTGAACTTTGATTTCTTCATCATTCTGTTTCTTTTGAAATGGCCCAGATTTTGAACCAAAAAAAAATGTGTGTGAAGGCATAGTGCATTATAATTATTGAATTATATGTTTTTGCAATGTTTTACTAATTATTTTATCCTTAAATGTGTCTGCCCAAACAATGGTTGCGTTTCCTTTGTTGATATGTTTCCCAGGGTGTATCTGTAGGGTATAACTCTAAGCCAACTTACAGGCACCTGTATTTAATAAATGCTTTTATATTTGTTTCTTAAAACAATGTTTTGACACTATGTAAACCTCTAGAAAAGTTGCAAAACTGATAAAATGATCATCTGCGTATCTCCACCCAGAGTCACCTTTCGGCCTTTGCTACATTTGTTTTATGACTATCATGTATCTATCCATCAGTTTTTTGGGAATCTTTTCACCCTAAGTTGTAGACATCATGATGTTTCAGCTTTAGCTTACATCACTTAAGAAAAAGGCCATTTCCTATTAATTATTATTTTTTATTTCGGATTACTGTATGAGTACATATTATGAGGCTATCTTGTTTGCTGTAGTTGTTTGTAAAGTCTGGTTTGTAGCTGAGCCCTTTACTTTTTTCTTTTTTCTTTCTTTTTTTTTTTTTTTTGAGATGGAGCCTCAAGCTATCCCCCTGGGTAGAGTGCCATGGCCTCACTGCTCACAGCAACCTCCAACTCCTGGGCTCAAGCGAGTCTCCCGCCTCTGCCTCCCAAGTACCTGGGACCACAGGCGCCCGCCACAACGCCTGGCCATCTTTTGGTTGCAGCCATCATTGTTGTTCGGCAGGCCTGGGCTGGGGATTCGAACCCGCCACCCTAGGTGTATGTGGCTGGCGCCTTAGCCCCTTGAGCCACAGGCGCCGAGCCCCTTTACTCTTTTCTTACAGTACAGTTATCGTCTTCAGGAAACTTAATCCTGAGCATATTACTGTTAACAAATTTTGTCAAATGTCCCAACAATGTCTTTCCTAGCTGTCCTATTTTTCCCGATCCAGGCCCCATTCCAGAAGCACACATTGCATTTATTGTGTTAGTTGTTATATCTCTTTAATCTGATGTGGTTTTCAGCTTCTCCTGGTCTTTCATGACTCCAACATTTTGAAGCTGACAGGCCACGTGTTTAGTGTGTAGGACGTTCCTCCATCTGGTTTGCCTGATTATTGCTGTGGGAGTGCTCAGGTTTTCCGTTCTGAGAGGTATGTTACGTATGGGTGCTGAGTCCTGCGTGCAGCGGTGAGGAGGAAGGTGTCTCATCACTGGCGATGTTGACTTTGATCACTTGCTTAAGGTTGCTTCTACCAATTTCCACCATAAAGGTACCTACCTCTCTCTTGTAGTTATTGTGGGGAGTTACTCTGAGACTTTGTAAATAACCTTTTTTCTAATAAATTTCTGCAGTGCTTCTAGCAGCACTTGATTCTTACCTGACTCAATGGTAATTTCTAATTCTATCTTTCCTTCTCTATTTATCAGATGATATTTAACTCTAAAAAAGAGCTTTCCCTTTCCCTCCCTCCCTTTCTATACTTCATTTTATAAGCTATTATATTTTCATCCTACCTGGGGTCCAGGCAGTTGTGTGTGATAGAAGGATCATGCAGGCCAAGCAGAGGGTGGTCAGTCTAAAACATAGCAGCCCTCAAGGGCAGAAATATGCTTTGACACAGAAGATGAAGATGATCCAGAGTATCAGCAGATATGTTTCAGCAGTATCAGCAGATCCAGAGTCTCATTACCCGCTCTGCAGAAGGTGTGAATGGCCACTGGGGGTTCTTTGGGGTCTTTTAATCTGGTAGGAAACAATGCCTTTTACCTGGACCTATGGGTGCCACTGGAATTACGGGAAATTACAGAGTGGAGGGAGACTCATGGATTGGGTTGGGGGAAGGTGTTATTTAGCCAGAGAGTGGAGTTCAAACGCAGCATCTGACTCTTTCCTCACTTGCCTCTTTCTGTCCATTTAGTGCTGCCCCTGGTGCCCCACTCCTGCTGCCCTGTGTCTGATGACCACGCCAAGCACTGTTGTTATGAAGAGTCACCCACCTGTTATCAAGGAGGGGTACAGTGGGACACCTGAGCTCTGGTTTTAATCCCAGTGCCACTCCTTCCCCGTGTGACCTCAAGGCATGCGAGTTAAGCTGAGCCTCGGTTTCCTCACCTGTTTAACATGCTTGGGCATTCCTTCCCTCAGGGGCTCCCAGTGAGGAGGCTATGGATGTGGGGTGTGCAGTGCCATGTCCAGCATCAGCAGGTGCCTTCTGAGTAGTAAGTGGGAAAATTTGGCAGCGGCGTTTTGCTTCATGTTCTTGGAAGATGTACAGTTGGCTCTAGGCCCTGTGTTGTGCCATGGAATTGACCTTTTTCTGGGTTAAACAGCCGTGTTCAGGGGTCATGAGGACCTGCTCTGACACCTTGGACCTTTACGGGGCTTTCTCTCTCCTTTCCTTTCTAACACTTTCCTTTTAACCCTCATTCAGTCACATCATGTATGATGGTAATAGTAGCTAACCTATCTGGAGGTTGGTTATGTGTCTATCATTCTTTTCCATGCTTTATATTTTAAGCCATTTAATCCTCACAAAACCCCACAGGATAGGGATTTTTATTACTTTCATTTTATTGATGGAGAAACTGAGGCACTTATCTAAGGTTGTGCTACCAGTGATAGATCCGGGATTCCCAGCCAGACAATATGGCTCCAGAACCCCACTAAACCACCTGGCCATGCTGCCTCCATGTGTGAGCATCAGGGCAGTGAGCCTGTGTCCTCCAGCTTCCTTGCTCATGTGGACCTGCATTTCAGGGAGGGCACCTGTTCCCTGCCTGCCTCCCCCTACCCTGGTCCAATGCTGGGTGCCTTCGTTAACCTGGTCACTTCATTTCCTGCCACTCCCTTGTGCCTGGTGTAGACTCTAACTGCAGCACTGACCGGCCAGTTGCACTGGGCTTCACTCCCTGCCTGCCCCTGTCTCCTGCCTGAGAATGCTCAGGCTGGGCAGGAGGACCAGGAAGCCCTTCTGACGAAGTAGTGTCCTGATTGTGAGCTTTTGTGTCCCACACACCTCCTGCCCACAGGCCTCTCTGATGAGTGAGTCATCAGGATCACCCGCAGTGTCCCCAGAGCTTGTACTCTGTAATAGCTGTGACCCTGGTGGTGTGTGCTGTGTGGTGTGGGGTGGTAGGGAGAGGTGGTTTAGCACTGGGCTTGGAGGTAGATGAAGCCAAGTTTCCATCCTGACTCTGTCACTTACCACCTTGGAAAAATTATTCAGCTTTTTTTAGCCTCAGTTTTCTTTTCTGCAAAATGCAAATAATAATGACTGGAGGATGGAATGAGGAAACGTATATAAAAACACCCCCAAACTCACAATATCTGAGTAAGGTTATTGCCAAGGTAATTGTACTGTGTCCGTGTCAGTATTCTCTTTCTGACATGTGCTGTAGTTGCCCAGGATGTTATCGGTGGGGGAGCTGGAAGATGGGTACACAAGGCCTCTCTGCGCTGTTTTTGCAACTTCTTCTATGTTTATAGCCATTTCAGCAAAAGGTTAAACACAGATTTAGCATGGCACCTAATTTCTATTAATTGTTGTTTTAAAAAATTGTAACATCTCACCAGGAATTCTGTTATTTGTCTCAAGCTCAACTTTTTGAGGGGCGTGCGTATGTGTGTGTCTGTGTGGTGGGTGGAGAGAAAGAGAGAGAGAGGGAGAAAAAGAGGCAGTAGAGAAAAAGAGGGAGGGGAGGGAGAGAGAAAGTGGTAAAGGTAAGGAGAGAAAGAGGAGGAGGGGAGAGGGAAGGAATAAGGGAAGGGGAGGGGAGAGAGAGAGAGAGAGAGAGATGCATCCACTTAACAGAGAAGGCAGCCTAAACTAATTCTAAAACCATTTACCTTTTCTGACGTGTTCAACAGCATCAATGTTATCACCAAAAGCCACCAGAGTTCTCTTCTAGCTATAATTTCATCTTCTCTCAGCTGAAAAAACTTACCTTTCACTCCACATCATGGTCTCCATCCTCTCCAGATTTACCATCTGACACCTTCTATTTCAGGGGTTAACCAAACCAAAGCCACACAGCACAATCCACTCCCGGGCAATCAAGCCAGCTTTTACGTGTGGGACCCAAGGGCCGCCTGTTTTAAAAGCCTCTGGTTATGCTGCCACATAGTAGGTCTGAGAGCTGCTACCCTCCCTGCACCAGGCTCATTCTCCTGTGTCCACATGCCCTTGGTGTGTGCTGATCCCACAGGGCACCATTTCTCTAATGACCATACGGCCTCTCTTGACCATTGTCACTAGACAGAAGCTTCACTCCCATCTCTTCCCTCCATAACATTTATTTGGAACAGGTGTCTGAAGTTTTGAGAGATTACGGAATGAGCTCTCTCCCCCCCCAGCCCCAAGATGCCATATGCCATGCCATTTTAAATAACTGAAGTGTCACCAAATGTCCCTTATGTTGTCTTTCTCCAAAAGCCAATTCAACAGAATGCCGGCAAATTGCATGTTTTCTTTTGGGAATGTGATCTGTGGACACTTTCAAAAACCTGCTAGGCATGGACTGTTTTTACCCACTATTTTGTTGGCTGCCATGTTTTGCCACCCTCTGGATTGGCTGACTTTGAGACAGAGCTTCAGCTTCTTAGTCACCCGTCCCTCCTTTCTTCCAAAATGAAATTTTGTCATAAAAATAATATACTTACTGTAGCAGACTGTATAACTCATGGCAAGGAGAAGCGAGAGTTGAGCTTGGAACATTCAGTAATCATAAGAAACACCTGTAACGTCTTAGGAACATGACACCTTGGTGAAAGGTTCATGCTGTAGGTTTAAGTCTGTTATCCATCAGGCATTAATTTTTGTGAGTGGTGAGAGGTGCAGATACTATCTAAATCTTCTACATGTGGCTATCCTATTTTCCCAGCAACATTTATTGAATAGGAATTCTTTTCCCCAGTGTATGCTATTGTCTGCATTGTCAAAGATCAGATAGAAATACATCTGGGTTTTCTGTTCTGATCCATTGGTTTGTGTCTCTGTGCTTGTGCCAGTACAATGCTGCTTTGGTTACGATAGCCTTGTAGTATAGCTTGAAATCTGGCAGAGTGATGTCTCCTCATTTGTCCCCTTTGCTTAAGGTTGCTTTGGCTATTAGGGATCTTTTTTTTTTTAATTGTGTTAAGACATTTATATTCTACATTTAGAAAGATTCACATGTACCCTTGTAAGATGAACCATAGGTGTGGTCCCACCAAACACCCTCCCTCCACTCATCCTCCACTCATCCTCCCTCCCTCCCTCCCCTCCCCTCCCTCTCCCCTTGCCCCATATTCTTCGGCTATAATTGGGTTACAGCTTTCATATAAAAGCTATAAATTAGTTTCATAGTAGGACTGAGTACATTGGATACTTTTTCTTCCATTCTTGAGATACTTTGTTAAGAAGAATATGTTCCAGCTCCATCCATGTAAAAATGTAAGAGGTAAAGTCTCCATCTTTCTTTAAGGCTGCATAGGATTCCATAGTGTACATATACCACTATTTATTGATCCATTCGTGGGTCGATGGGCACTTGGGCTTCTTCCATCACTTAGCAATTATGAGTTGGGCTGCAATAAACATTCTGGTACAAATATCTTTGTTGTAATGTGATTTTTGGTCTTCTGGATATATACCTAGTAGAGGAATTGTAGGATCAAATGGCAGGTCTATTTTTAGTCTCTAAGTGTTCTCCAAACATCTTTCCAAAAGGAACGTATTAGTTTGCATTCCCACCAGCAGTGCAGAAGTGTTCCCTTTTCTCCACATCCACACCAACATCTCTGGTTGGATACAGTTTTTATCCTCAGTTTTTTTCACTGAACATCTTCTTGGAGTCAGTCTTCCACGTTGTGTGTGTGTGTGTGTGTGTGAATATGAATGTATGAGAGAGTATTTACCCGCATCACTACTGTTGGATGTTTAGATTGTTCTCAGTTTTTCCCTTTTTAAAGGAAAACTTGAACTGGATCCTAGGGGTAAATAACTAGAAGTAGAAACGCTGGGTCAAAGGACATCTTGACTCTTGTTCCTGAGTAGCCTTTTTAGACGGGGCTTCTTCCAGCAATTCCCATCAGCATTGAACCCCTTGGATTTCTCATGACAGTGCTCATTTCTCAAAGCTTTGAATTGACCGTTATTATTATTATTATTATTTAAAATACCCTTCCCTTTTTTAAAACCAGATATTGCCCATGCTGACTGTGTTTTTGTCTTTTGCTAACATACTTCTTTTGGGAGTAATAGTTACTGTTTGTTCTGCTCTTGGTAGGGATCAATATCATCCCTTTTTCTTTTCTTGTCTTTCTTTCTTTTTGTTTTTTTTGAGACAGAGTCTCACTCTGTTGCCCCAGGCTAGAGTGTGGTGATGGCAACGTAGCTGACAGTAACTTCCAACTCCTGGGTTCAACTGATCTTCTTGGCTCAGCTTCCCAGGTAGCTGGGACTATTGGCATCCATCACAAGGCCCAGCTAGTTTTTCTATTTTTTCTTTTTAGTAGAGATGGGGTCTCACTCTTGCTCAGGCTTTTCTCAAACTCCTGCACTCAGGCAATCCACTGGCCTCAGCCTCCCAGAGTGCTAGAATTACAGGCGTGAGCCACCATGCCTGGCCTTCAATATGATCGCTCTTTGACACCCTACCAAAATAAGATTCAGAGAACTTATGTGACTTGCCCAAGGACACACAACTGAGAAACAGCAGAACCAAGAGTGAAAGCTGCATCATTTTGGCCCACAAGCCCTTTGTGCTTTTCACTCTACTCCATTCCCTATCAGGACACAGGAACACAGAGACTGGAGTAATAAATTGGTCCTGGAGTTGGGGACAAAGGAGAGGAGAAACCATGAGCCCAGGAAGGGGCTTTACAGAGGTCTTTCCCTCAAAGAATTTAAAGTTTAGCAAGAGAAACAGGGAAGTAAACCAATAATTACTATATGTTGAAATAGCATTTGATTATATTTATTAAAATATTTTATATAATTAACATTAAAATGTAATTAAAATAAATGCCATCATAGGAATAACAGAGAAGAGCATTTTGAGAACAGCTTTATTGAGATATAATTGACATAGAAAAAACTGCACATGCCCAGGTAAGAGAAAAACGCAAATCAATTCAAGGTGGGGGAAGGGAAGGGGGAGGGGGTGCTCCACTGAATGGGCACGATGTTAGGGTGTATGGCACACCTCTTGGGGATGGGACACAATTGTAAGAGGGACTCTACCTAACAAATGCAAACTTTGTAACCTAATTCTTTGTATCCTCAAATTAACATGAAACAATGATTAAGAAAGGAAAAAACTGCACATGTTCAAATATTCAAATGGCTCAGTCAGACTTTTGCATATACCTGTAAAATCATCACCATAATCACATCATGAGCCAGCACCCTCAGCCTTTTCCTTGTGCCCCTCAGTAGCTCCTTCTTTCTGCCCCTCCATGCTGTTCTCAGTCCATCCCCGGCAGCCACTGGTTTGCTTTTCTGTCACTATAGATGATATATTATAGATCGGTTTGCATTTTCTAGATTTGTATATAAATGGAATTATGCAGAATGTATTCTTTTTTTGATCTGGCATATTTTACTTAGTATAACTATTTTAAAAGCCATCTCTGTTGTTGCCTATATCAATAGAGCATTCTTTTTAATTGTTGAGTAGTCTGTTGTGCCTGTATGCCATGATTTGTTTATCCATTCAACTGTTGGTATACATTAGCGTTGGCCAATTTATGCAGTGTAATTATTTCCACGATGACCAATTTCAAGTCACTGACATAGTCACAGAATGGAGTTGGGAAGAGATGCACACAATTAGCTCTCAGGAACTGTGAGAGACAATCTGCTCCCTAAATGTTAAGAAATTAGTTCTGGGCAATAGATAACTAAGAGTGCAGGGAATTGGAGCATTTCATGGGAACAGTTGGTAAGTGGAATTTCTTCATCTTGAGGAGTCCTTTATCATTCTATTTATGGAGATGGGGCTGGTTCCAACTTAAAAATAGTTGGTTTGGGGACTTTGCACATGTGATTGCCAGGAAACACTATCGTGTTTACAGACACTATTTGGTTTGAAAGAAGATATATTGCTTAGGAAATAAATACTGATGATGGGAAGGAGTAATGTTTTTAGGATCTTACACTCTTATGATTGTTTTAAAGGCTGAAAGTAAATACATGAATCTTTTGGGGGAAAGGGTCATTTAAAAATCTCAAAAAAAAAAAAACCCCACAAACCTCTTTACATTCACTATCTAGACATTGTTAAAAATCCCTTCATTTTAGATATTACGTCAACGGCAGAAGAGCTAATTTTCAAAGTTAATAGAGAAAAATGAAAGAAGAAACATTGAGTTGCTTTACTTTGTCCTTCAATATTTTATGCAGCTTCCTCTCTTTGAATAATAGACTGTGTTTGTAGGGAAACAATCGACATTTGTGGAAGTGCTTTTCATTCCATACGATCCCAAACGTTCCTCTCTCATCTCTTCATCCATCACTGAATCCCAGCAGTGGCCTGGCAGAAACACCACCAAAGCAAGCACATCTCTCTGACATGAGGAAAGTCTGCTCTGGGTCTGTGTGAGGGAGAGGGCTTGGAGAGGAGCAAGGCTTGGGTCAGGCAGAGACTTGGCAACTGCTTGGCATTCATTCATTTATTAGCATTTACTAGCTCCTACTGTGTGCCAGGTGCTGTAGTAGGTACTGTGTATACAGTGGAAACAAAAGGACATGATCCTTGTTCTTATTGAATTTGTAGCTCCATTACCCAGCCGGGAGGTAAGGACTTTCTCAAATCTATTCTCAAAGAAGCCTACTAAAGTGACCAAAGGATCCTGATCAAATGGTATAGAAATCATTGGACCAAATTCTAGCTTTGCCCTGCCTGAAAAATTTAGGCTCTGTGGTCATTGACCGTTTGCCTCATAAGGGCATTTCTGAACGTGTCCATCCTTAGGAGGTTCAGAAGCATCTCCTACTGCCTTTTCCCATGTTGACTAAAGAAAAATAATGTTACAATTTTTCCTTTGAGGATCGTGTCATGACTAGGCCTCTGTACTTCCCCATGGCTCCAGATTCAGTTTTTCTTTTTTGAGTCAATGTGAAGGTTCTCAACCTGGAGCCAGGCACCCCTGGGTGACTTCAGGGGGTCTGGAAATGTCCACAGTGAGGGCTTCTGGTTATTGTGATCACTTTTCAGGGAATCTGAAACTTTCAACAGATTCCTATGAGGGTTTGTGATTCAAAAAAAACTTCAGAACTTTTGTTGTATTGGAATGAGTGTTGAATAGGTGTCAAGTAATCTGGGCCCTTCTCTAACCATATGATACCTAGTAAGTCATTAACCTCTAGGTACCCAACTTTATCATCTGTACAACAGGGGTAAATATTTTCCCTTTCAACCCATCAGGACTATTGTGAGGGCAAAGGAGATAATTGTGCATGAAAGTGCTCAGGAAACAGCCTAATACTGTGCAAAATGAAATGGGACATTGCTGATATTGTCATGGTAGATGCTGATGGTGGACGCAGTGTCTGGAGTCAGGGGTGCAGGGTGGGGAGAGGGGCCAGAGGACAGACAAGCATCTCTCCCAGCCATCAGGTGCAGGCTGAGCAATCTTTCCTATTGCCTCTGTGTGCTTAATTCACCCAACACTGGCACTGTTGCCGCTGAGTCCCAACTCATCCTGAGATGAAACAGAAATTGGGAAGGAAGGGAGGAGACCTCTTATGAAGGACATACATGGAGAGGAACTCAAAGAAGAAAATTACCTACTTAGCAGAGAAAGTAAACCTTTCCGACAATTAAGTGTGAAAGAGAAACACACTTATTTTTCCTAGGTCTGTTCATTCTGAATTGGGACCTCAACTGTTTTGACATGTCAGTTTTGAGTCCCCAGAGACCTCGGTTTGAATGGGAACTCTGTCATATATGACTCAAGCAAGCTGCTTAGCTCTCCCAGCATTGATTCCTCTTGTGGAGAACAGAAATACTCACAGTTAACACTTTGTGGTTGTTGTGAGGATTAAGAAAAGATACAGTAGTAGGTAAACTCAATACAGAGCTTGCTGGGGGACCACAAATGTTTGCCGCTGGTGCTAGGAGGCATTCAACCAACATTTGCCAATGAATAAGGTCCCAACCCTGATAGGGTTTTCCCTATAGCTCTGGTCCTATTCTAAAGGCTTTATATGCTGCAATTAACTCATTTAATCCTTATTATAATCTTTTGGGATAGGCACTACTATTATGCTCATTGTACAGATAGGAGTACTGAAATATAGTTAATGAGCTTGTCCACGATTACTTAGCCCGAGTGGTGAAGTTGGATTTCGAACCCCTGAAGTCTGGCTCCACAGTCCAAGTGATTGATCACTGAACAATGCTCAACCCCTCATGGCATTTGCAGGGTTCTGCCTGCCCCAACAGCAAGCTGTGAGACCTTCTCACTTTGTGGGAGGACACCCATATCTGCATTTTGGCCCCTGCTCATCTTGGAAAGTCCTGCTAAGCTTTGAAGAAAGACAGTCTATTTCATAGGCAAGACCAGAGAGGCACCTGGGAGTGTTTGAGAACCATCTTGCCAGCTCTGGCTTGCTGCAAGGACATTTCCCACACCAGGCTCTTTGTTACTGACGACTTGTGTGGCTGACTCTCCTAGGAGAGTGTGAACAGCATCTTCTAGAGCTGAGCCACAACTATCCAAGGCACCCCCACAGTGATGTGGCCCATGTGAAGGGGCTTTACTGGAAGACAGTCAGGACACTTTGGGAACATGAGCTGCTCCACTGGGACAGTTCAGTTGTATCTGTTGTCTGGAGTCAGTTCTGCAGAGTTAAGTAAACTCGGGGATTGCCTTAGCTTGTTGACAGAACAGTTACCACATCCTCCAAAGGGGGATGATAGTTCTTCATCTGCCCAGTAGCTAAAATCAATAGTTCAGAGATAGAAATTATCCCCCGATTAGAGTGAAAGCCCCTTTACCAGACAGAAAGTGGGATTATTACTCCCCATTAGTTAGGCTTCATGACTCATGGGAGAAGGGGTAAGCTGTGTTTGCCTGTTTGTTGAAAGAAAGCTAGTGTTTAGATATTTCTATGATAAAAGTGATAAATGCTCATGGAAAAGGGGGAAAGGCCACACATTGGTCTTTCTTTCCTAATTGTTAAAATTTGATTGATTTTCTCCATGAATGTGTTTAACTTCTCTTTGATCACATGTTCTAAAATTTAACATTGCAATCCTCCCAACTTTCCCCCTTGTTTAAACTTTGTTTGAGCATCAAAACTTTTTAAATGTCCCTTAGTGGATACACTGTAATTTAGCTCACCATTTCTTGATACTCGGATGCTGAAGTTACACCAGTGTTTTTGTGAATGTAACATAGCAATGCTGTGATGGACATCTTTGTGCAAGTAGGTATTTTGTAGCATTAGGATAATTCCCTTGGGGTAGATTCTCATATTTCAGGCAGAATTTGTGGAACTCCTCCAATGAGCAGTATAGTCTGTTTTCCTTCAGAAATGGTACCAATTCTCCTTCACTTGCATTTTCTTTTCTTTTCTTTTTTTATTTCAGATTAATGTGATGGTACAAATGCTTAGGTTACATTGTTTGTGAAGTTGTAGTTGAGCCCTTCACCCAGAGGGTATGTGGTATACCCTTACATTGTGCCCATTAAGTGAGAGCTTACCAATCCCTCTCCCTCCTCCTTTCTCCCTTTTCCCTCCTCCTTCTCCCCCTACTTGATTTTAATTGTGTTTTTCTCTCCTGTGGGCATGTAGTTGTTTACCTATCAGTTTCTAGACTGTGTATATGTATACCTTGGGATGCTATTCAGCCATAAAAAAGATGGAGACTTTACATCTTTTGTATTAACATTTACATTTTCTTATCAAGCAGGTATTAACCGTAATCGTTTTGGTCAATCCCTCTAATTGATGTAAAGGATCTAAGTGACTTTGATGTTTGTCTTATCTGTTGATGTAGGATCCTGGGAAGGTCCTTTCTTAGATGGACTCCCCATTCTTTGTGTAGCCTGCAGTGTTTAATTCAATTCCACATACATTTGTTGATCCCCAGAGAGTAGCTACAGGTCAATTGAAGGAGCTTTAATTGGGAGTCAGAAAATCTAGGTTCTACATCTGGTTTTGCTCTTTGTTAGTGACCTCACACATAGATAGCCACTTTTATCAATCTTGTCTTAATTTTGCTTTGCACCTAAAAAGTAAAGATATCTTTTTTGGTGGGTTTTATGAGATGAATAGTTATAAGCTTGAAAAACTGTACAATATTTTATAAATAAAAGATACAATTATTGTCTTATGTGCAAAGTGTTCTGTTTGTGGTACTGTGGTGACACTAAGATGAAAGATTCATTTATTCATTTATTCGACAAACATATATTAAGTAACCACTATATGCAAAGCAATAAGCTGGGAGCTAGGGATACAGTGGGAATAAGGCTCTGTCAGTCCTACAGCCTAGCAGTATAGACACTTGTGTTGTCCAGTATGGTAGCCATTGGCTATATGTGGATGGTGCCTCTGAGGAACTGAATATTTAATTTAATTTTATGTTACCAAATTTAAAGATAAGTTTAAAAAATGAGACTAATTCAGTTACTGGAAAACTCCCAGTGTTTTTCCATTAAGGATATGTCTAGAATAACTTGAGTATATGAATTTACTTTTTCAGCTGTATATTTTATGAAATCTAAATGTAGATCAAGTATTTCCGAGGAAATTTGGCTGCCAAATTGAGATGTGCTGTAAGTGTAAACTACACACTGATTTCTAAGATGTAATATATAAAATGGTAAAATATCTCAGTAATGTTAATATTAATGATATATTTTAGATATATTTGATTAAATCTAATAAGTTATCAATTCACTGATTTTTTTTTGCTTTTTAAAATGTGGCTACTAGGAAATGAGATATGTGGTTTGCATTTTATTTCTAATGGGCAACACCGATAGAAATAATGTGTGGTTCATAGTGTTTAGACGGGTGCAGCCTGCACTGTGGCACAGAACGCTCTGGGAATTTTAGAGCTGTGGGAGAGAACAGAATCGTTTCAGTGGTAGGAAGTATAGCAGGCATATTAGAATGATATCATTTGACTGAGGCTTGAAGTGAAGATGTGTGGCTATTTTAAAGATTAAGCTTTGTGAGGGGAGAGGCAAGCTCTGTCGAGAGGGAGCAGCTTTTGTAAAAGCACAGGGGTCAGAAAGTCTGGGGCCTATTACTAGGAAGTGTAATGGTTTTTTAAAAAAAAATGCTATAATGCAATTATAGCCCAAGAAGAAGGGGAAAGGGGAAAGGGAGGGGATGAGAAGAGGGAGGATGGGTGGAGGGAGTGTAATTTGTGGGACCACACCTACAGTGCATCTTACAAGGGTACATGTGAAATTTACTAGGTGTAGAATATAAATGTCTTAACACAATAACTAAGAAAATGCCGTGAAGGCTATGTTGACCAGTTTGATGAAAACATTTCAAATTGTATATGAAACCAGCACATTGTACCCCATGATTGCATTAATGTACACAGCTATGATTTAATTAAAAAATGTCATTAGCTTTAGCTCTCCCTTATCTGGAAGTTTCAGGGTTAAAGGTCTTCTCAAACTCAAAGTATGCTCAGGTATCCTGCAGTACTAGCTCACCCACCCCCTCCCAGGGTGGGCAATAGAATAAATATGTTGGGGAGGGGGAATTTTGGTTGTTACCATGTGGGAATGAGGGAAGATTCTAACTCCCTAAAATGGAAAGGGTGGTCAAACACAAGGAGGAATTGTTTTTTGCCTAAAATGCCAATAGCAACTCCATTGAAGACCTCCTGGGATAGCCAAAAGAATTACTTTGGGAGCTTTTTCAGAATATTTGTGTGGGCTCTACACCAAACCTCCTGGACCAGGATTTCCAGGGGAGGCCTGGGCATATGTATTTAAGCAGTTTAAAAATGGGGTAATTCATGCATGCACATAATTAAAAATTAAAATAGAATTAGAAAAAATAACATAAAGAGGTAGTAAAGGCAATTGTCTGATAATGACTCCTAATAATTTTCCCCAAGACAAGAATTTTATGCAAATACCAAACATGTCTATAAATGCTTTTATTAATTTACCAAATGAGGTCACACTCAATGGGCTTTTCAACATCTTTTTTTTTTTTTTGCTTAAAAACCATTTTTGATATGTTTTTGGTGATGTTCCCATGTTAGCATATGCTGATTTAGGTCATCCTTTTTAAAGACTCCAGAATATTCCATTATGTGAATATTTTCTAACTTACTTATCTATGCTTTCTTGGTGGGCATTGAGTATATACATCTTTGTATTTGCATCATAGAGTACTTTTGGTCACGTTTAGTGGGGAAATTGCTGGGTCAATTAAAATGTGAATAGATATTGCCAAATTATTCTCCAATATGTTTACTGCAATCTATACTCTCATAAACAATGTATAACTTCTGATGGAGAATTCCCAAAGAATCTTCCATTTGATCCAGCAATCTTATTACTAGGCATCGATCCAGAAGAAAAAAAAAATCATTGTACCACAGGGACAGTTGCACCAGAATGTTTATTGCAGCTCAATTTACAATTGCCAAAACATGGAAGCAACCCAAGTGCCCATCAACCCACAAATGGATTAACAAACTGTGGTATACGTATATGATAGAGTACTATTTGGCCATAGAAAGATGGAGACTTGATATAGTTTGTATTTCTTTGGATGGAGTTCAAACACATTCTTCCTAGTAAGGTATCACAAGAATGGAAAAACAAGAATCCAATGTGCTCAATACTAGTATGAAACCAATATATAAAGAACTACACATCCATGCAAAAGAAAAACACAAAGTATGTTCTAGTGAGGGGGAGAGGAGAAGAGAGAAAGGGGAGAAGGGAGGATGATTGGCAAATTCTCACCTCAAGTGTATACAATGTAAGGGTATTCAGCACTCCCCCTGCGCCAAGGGCTCACTACAACTTGGATTTTACCTTAGAAATGAAAACGATGTGACCTAAACATTTGTACTCTCATATTAATCTGGAAAAAAAAATGTATGACTTTCTTAATTTTTATGAAATTTATCTGTTCTATGCCTCATTCCTGTAATATTTTGCTTTTAGAAAGATGACAGCTACCTAATCTGATCACAGATTGGGTCCCAGGTGTCCACATCCTAATCTCCTCCTCCCCAGGTGTCCACATCATAATCTCTGGCACCTGTGAATGTGTTCTCTTATTTGGTAAAAAGGGTCTTTGCAGATGTGGTTAGGTTAAGAATTTTGAAGTGGGGAGATTATCCTGGAATATCCCAGAGACCATAATATACTCCCAAGTATCTTGATGAGTGACAGAGGGAGGAAGGCATGTCAGAGCCGGATAGAGGTGTGAGGATGTGAAGAAAGCACACTGTGGACTTTGAAAATGGGGGAAGGAGCCATGAGCCATGGGATGCAGGCAGCCTCTGGAAGTTGGGAGAGGGAAAGAGCGAATTCTCCTCCATGCAGCCTTGGCAGGAAGGTGATTTCAACCCAGTGAAATTCACTGTGGGTTTCTCATCTCCAGAACTATAAGGTAATAAATTGGTGTTTGTTTTAAGCTGAAGTTGTGGTAAGCTATTCCAGTAGTGATAGGAAACTAATGCACTCCTTCCAGGTAGCACACTAGCCTGGGTGTTCTGGAGCTGGTGGTGTTAGACAGGTTTGGGCACTATGACAGAAAACTCACGTCAGAGTGACCTTGAGACAGGGTCCTGTGAAATCCTAGAACCCATCTGTCCATCTGCCTTTAGGGATGATTATTAGCTTCTAGCTACCTATACCTACCTACACCTTCTCATCCTTCTTTAGGTTTTCTTCCTGAAAAACACAAGTAGCAGAAAATCCTAAAGGCTTGGAAGACAGTCTGGTTTTCAACTGAGTTTCAGTTTTTATTGGTTTATTTTTACTGAAATAGTGAACACCGAAACAAAGTGGAAAAAAAAATCACTGTTCTGGGAGTCAGAAGTCTAGAATGTCAACCTTGCCTCTGACACTGTGTGCATATGATTTGGGGACAATCGTCGGATGCAGTTTGTGAAGTGGGACCAGCAATACCTGCTTCAGAATTATCATGAACATAAGATCAACAGAGGAAAATGAAAGTGCTTTATAAAGGGCTATGAAATGGACGGCACCATTTTGAAGAGTTATTAGTAGTAATAATAGCAGTAGTTAAAACGATAGGTCTTAGTGACGCCACACAATCACGAATAATCACATCAAAACCATCAATTGTAACTATAAATTATTATTTTACCTTAAAGGACACTTAAGACACACTTGTGAAGAAGCACTCATCTGAGATTGTTCCCGTGAGACCCCCATCTCTGTCCGTGTCTTTTCTCATTTGCTTTTTTCCAGTGTGTGTGTTCTAGCTGGTAGGCAAGTGACACGGTTGATGGGAGAAGGGGGTGAGAATGGATGGTCTGGAAGCTGGCGGCTAAACCTGCAGAACTGCTCAGTTGTTCTTCATTCAGTAAGTGGTTACATCCCGTGAAAACCCCTGTAATTAGCTTCTCTGCTTGCATTGTCTCCAGCTGTTAGTTTGGCTCAGGTCCTCGGCACCCCTTACCTTCCTACCACACTAGCCTTCCAACTGACCTTCCTACCTTTAGACTCTCATCCTACATTTTGCCATCACGCTTATCTTTTTATAACAGAGTCTTCGGTTTAAAAATCTTTAGTGGCTCTCCATTGCCTGCAACATCTGTGCTCAACTGAGGCACTGGGGGACATTGTTGTATCAAAGTAATTTGTTACTGTTAATAATTAGAGAGCAGAAGTCTGTGAATAATTTATTCTCTTTTTGTTTTACTCTTGAAAAACCAATTAGAGCAAGGTTCACTGTATCATTGCCGCCTGGCGTGGGAGAGTAAGGGTGGAATTAGAACTAACTCATGGAAAAAATCTCGACTAATCCCCAGATATGCCTGTAGGTGGTATCATTTGTCATTTATATTGTGGGGAAATATAATAGCTGAGAACTAGCAGCAGGAAGAAAATCCACACTCCTTTGCGTCATGGATGGGAACTGTGATCTGGTGCCCAGTTTGTTTTGATCTTCCCCTCCCACACCTCACCAACCCTGCCATCCCTACGCCCTGGGTTTCTTCCCCAGCACACATCTTTCCCTACTGTGGCAACTGCAGCCAGTCGTCTCTTTGAAGAAGGTGTGTATGTTCTACTTTCAGCCCCTAGGGTTTAGGTAAGACTGACCCCACCTCTAGCCCCTCAGGACGAGCCCTGCATTCCATGGTTGGCCAGGAGAAGTACGGGATCCTCCAACTGCAGTGACTGCTGGAGATGGACAGGTACTTCTGGCTGGACCAATGGGAACCAATCTGTGGTTTTGTAGGAATTATTGGGAAAGGGGTGCTGTCTTTCCACTAAGGCTTCCAAGCAGGTAGGAAGCATGTCTGGGGCTGGAGGGAAAGCCTATCTGCGTATGAAGTTGTCAGTGAAGAGAGGACCTCTGAGAGACACACGGGCACAGAGTCTTGGTGGCATCATTTGAGCCCTTGGATCCTCCTAAAGCCTGATAAAGCTTGGTTTTATGAGCCAATGTAGTGTGTGTCTGTCTAATTATCTCCCTCGTTTAAGTCAGTGTGAGCTCTTTTTCTGTCACATCAAATCGTGAGTCCAAAATACTGGACTCTTTCTTCATCATTCCCCAACAATGGTAAACCCTATGTGGTTGTGTATTTTTGCCTGTGGCCCAGAATACTCATTTTGGTTGCTCAGCCTAGCATATTCTATTTATCTACCCAGGCCCTGATCAGATATTCCTCGTGCCTTTCCATCCTGTGTAGGCAGAGTGTGTTTCTGTAGCCCAGAGTCACAGATATCACTCTATTTAGTCTTAGAGTTTGCTACCCATACATTGGAATTTCTGACTCGTTACTTACTGGATACTTAATTTCAGATGCTTTTTAATTTAAATTTATACCCCTAATACTTTGCACAACTTCTGTGACTAGACAATTACCAATGGGTAAGCTGAATGTAGCAGAAAAAGAGGACTAATATGAGGAAGAAAGAAAGAAAGAAAAAAGTGCATTTGGCTCTTTAAAATGAGTCTAGGGCTTGGGCTATGGGCAAAGGAAGATGGGAACTACTTGTGAAATAACAAGTTAAACCTATTTAATCTCTTTTCCTGGGAACTGTTTGTACTTAACAGCTGCAAAATATACGGTAGCCCCTAGACAGGAGGAATGTAGCAGAGCACGTGGGAATGGCAAGAGGAGAGGCCCAAGCCGTGATTCCATCTGAGTTTCATAAAGTCACAGTCGGGGACACACATCCTGCACAGCAGATGGGCTGTCCCTCCTGGAACGTCTCTCAGGATGCTGCTCTAGGTCACCCTGTCCCAGTGGGACTACTGCAGGAGTCTTCTCCTGAGCTCCCGTTTCCTCCTATGTGTCAGCTCAGAATGATCCTGCAGTTCAGCCCTGCTCCTG
>CAUYQV010055297.1:0-61535 GCA_963574575.1 Galagoides demidoff
CAATGCCTAACAAACTACTTCCAGCCTTGGTATGGAGCAAGGGTCTTCAAACTTTCTAAACAGGGGGCCAGCTCACTATCCCTCAGACTGTTGGAGGGCAAGGCTACGGGGCCAGGATGAGTTGGCTGCTAAACAGGACAGGCAGTGGCAGCAAAAACACCCAGCAGGCGGATAAATGTCCTTGGCAGGCTGCATGTGGCCTGTGGGTCATAGTTTGAGGACCCCCTGGTGTGGAGAGTTTACAATTCCAGAATTCTAGAATTCAAATGATTAAAAACAGAAAGAAAACATCTTCCGCTTTCTCCTTAATCTTCTTAATTCCTATTTTGATTGTGAGTTTCCTTGGTCCCATCACAGCACTGGCCAGTTGAGTAGATTCACATCCATATCACATTGCCTCTGTACTACATCCAAATTGCTTAATAAATGTGTTCCTTTAGATACAGAATAGCAGTTCTTCTCATTGTTTACTCAGTTTGTTCAGAGATGAAATTTCTTAGCAGAACAATTTATCAGATGTTCTGCTAAGAGATTGGGCATGACTAAGTGCAATCTTTTTAATGAGTTGAAAATAATTTCATGCATATACTCTGGTGACCCACAGTCCTCCATAACATGTCCACACAGTATAGGCTGTATATTAACAGAGCAGTTAAGACTCCTTGAATAATTATAGCATATACTCTAAGCTGACAGTGAAATGAAGGATAACAAAAAAGACCAATACAATGTTGAAAAATGGAATAGATGGATGAAGGAATGGTAAAAGAACAGGAAAAACCTCAAATAGTGGAAGATGTGCTCAGTAATGCACAGGAGTGAATACTTGGGAACAGTTTGGGAAATTACATACTTTAGAATAAAACTGGAAATATAACAAAAGGAGGTAAATGGAATATTGTAAATAATACCAAGACTTGCAGGTATATCTACACATATGCAAACATTGAAAAGTTACTGTAAAAATGTAGTTTGTGATCTTATGGAACCCCCATCATATATGTGGTCCATTGTTGACTTAAACTTGCTTTGCAGTATACAACATATATACTATACAATAGCATTTGTATAATGTCCTAGAACAAGATAAATGAACCTAAGGTAACAGAAAAATAGATGAATGGTTATTTCTGGAGAGGAATGTAAGAGAAATAGGACAACCGGAAAGGGGCAGAAGGAAGCTTTCTGAGGTAGAGAAATATTTGTGTCTTGGCTTGCACCTAACAAAATGTATACTTATCATATGAACATTTTTATGTTTGTATCTTACACTTCATCAAAAAAAATCACAGAGATATTAAGATAATAAGGTAGAAATCAAGACTTCAGCTATGCAAATACTTAATGAAAATTCCATTTAACTAAAAGCAGAACTTCTAGAAAATTCTACTGATGGTAGATATATACTTGAAATTACAGAGAAAGCAGGGAAAGGAGCTGTTATTATAAAATAAATTCTAGCAAATTCAAGTTATTTGTCAATAGCATAGACATGGTGGGAGATTTAGCAAAAAGCAATTTGCGTGGGATTAACTGAGATAATGCCCCACAGTGCCATTTAGTGGCAATATGTAGCCACTGATTTTCTATCCCTCAAATTTTGATTTGCTAAATGTAGTATAGCTGACATAAAAAGAACTGAACTGCCCTAGACAAAAAAAAGAAGAAATTTTTGAGTTTAAAGGAGAAAAGAATATGTGTATAAAGAGGCTAGCAGAAAATGAGAGTTGGAGGATGAAGAACAGTGTCTGATGGCCTGGTGAGGAATGCTATTAAGGTTTAAAAACCCTTTAGGGTTTTTGACAAATGTAGAGAATTGTGATAGCCTTGCACCCTCAACTAGAAATGCAAGTTCCAAAATAGAGAAAAAAACAATGGCTGTATCTCTTAACAAGGATTTTAAGGTATAGGCTCCCCACAAAAGGAATTTTGTCACCAGTCTGCATGAGTACCAAAGTAGATTCAATGGAAGGAGGTTCCCATGGGTTGCACAGGGAGCTCTTTAATGAGCATGTCCTTTAAGGAACTGCACATACTTCCAAAAAGGAAGACAGAGCCAAGAGCAGAAATTAATGGCTTGGGAATGGAATTATAATCCTATTACAAGAGCTAAAGCTTAGAATAAGTTTGGCCTAGAAAAATACTAATGAAAGAGAGGAGACCAGGCACTTTACAAGTGTATGATAATAAAAATTAGTAAAAAGACGAGATTACCTCTCAGCTGGAGTAAACAGAATAATGAGATCTAAGGGCAAGAACAGCAACAATAAGTTTAAAAGTTAACATTTATTGATTATTTTTTAATGGGAAGGTGCTACACTAAGCATTTTATGTTTACTATCATACATGATGGTTACAACAGTCTTGTGAGGCCAATACTATTATCAGCCTTACTTTAGGCCCAGAAGAATCTGAGGTTAAAGAACGATGTATCTCTGTCTAGATCACACAGCCAGCAGAGAGGACAGCCAGAGTCTGTAGGCAGCATTCTGGGCCCAGAACCTGCCCTCTTAGGCACCAGTAATTTGCCTTTTAAACTCTCCTTGTTCTTGTTACTGAAATCCTGTTATACATCTGAAAAGGGTAGAAACAACTTGGCTAAGAGGAGATCAAAATTCAAAGTAAGCAAACTGATCGTGTAGGTACTCAAAATAAAATTGAGTCTCTTGCTCCAGATAAATTACAGCCCAGAACAGAGAGGGAATTGTAAAACCAATACCTCAGCCACTGTTGACATAGGCAAGGAGGGACACAAAGTGCTGTTTCCCTTTGATATATAAACAAAATCAGTCCTCATCCCTTGCAGCTGTGGAAGTCTGGCCACTGGGTTGTATTTGGAGACCACCCCTGGGTGCCAGCATGTGGCCAAGGAACTTCTAATCTTCTCCACCCTTTGGAAGCTGACCCAGCTGACACTTGACCCACTTCCAGTTTGCCAACAGAGTACCCTTTGCCTTCCCACTCACCTAAATTCCTGTCAACCCAAGGCTACTGCTGCTATGCTGTAGCACAGAGTTACTGTTCTAAATGCTTAAGGATATAGTAAGAAACAACATCACATGAAAATAAATTCAAAACTCAGTGTCATAAAGTATCACAAGAATGGAAAAGCAAGCATCCATCATGAAACCAGTAGATGAACAATTACACATCTACAAGAGAGAAAAACATAATTAAATTCAAAAAGGAGGGGGGAGGGAGGAGGAAATGGGAGGAAGGAAGGGGTGTGGTGTGCTCTCACCTAACAGGCACAATGTAAGGGTATATAAGTACACTTCCTGGGTGAAGGACTCATCTACAACTTTGGACTTTATCTAACTAACACAAATAATGAAACCTAATTGCATGTACCTTTTTATTAATTGAAAATGAAATAAAACAAAACAAAAAATTTAGTATCAGGAATGTCAACTAGTTTTTATCGGAGGGCCCTCTGCTTGGAGCAGTAGACCACTATGTGGGCCCCCAAGTCAGGTTCTAGATCTGAATCCTGGGCCTACCTTTGTGAATTCCACCAGTTACTGACAGCTCCAAGCCTCCCTTCTCTTCCTGTGTATAATAGGAATAATAATGCTTCTTAAACTTGACTAGAATGTTATAAGGACCTTATGAGGTAAGTCACTGAAACACTGATACAGCGCTTACATCTCATAGTAGTGCCTCAAACAAAGTAAGCGCTCAGCAAATATTAGTTATTTGTGTTATTTTCAGGTTTGGAGACATCTGTAT
Organism: Galagoides demidoff; assembly: GCA_963574575.1. Classification (NCBI taxonomy): domain Eukaryota; kingdom Metazoa; phylum Chordata; class Mammalia; order Primates; family Galagidae; genus Galagoides; species Galagoides demidoff. Next base: position 3,730 of record CAUYQV010055297.1, read on the forward strand.
CTCCAGACCCAGAGCTGTACTGTCCAATGTCGTAGTCCAGGGCCATTGAACCACACACAGCTATTGAGCACCTGAAATGTGGCTAATCTGAGATGATCCATAAGTTAAAAATATACACAATTACCAAGTACTTAATTCCAAAAAGAAATGTTATCAACTATTTTTACATTGATCAAATCGTGAGAAGATAGCATATTGGATATATTGGATTAAATAAAATCCATTACTAGAATTAATTTTACCTATTTCTATCTTTTTTCTTTTGGTATGTTTTTAATGTGAAAACTTAAAAGTACTTATGTAGTTCACATGTGTGACTCACATTCTATTTCTACTGGAAAGTGATACTCAAAATGTGGTCCATGGAATGAAAATGTAGCATCTCCGGGGAGCTTGTTGGAAATGCAAAACTCTGATACCACCCCAGACTCAGGGACTCAAAATATGAATTTTCAAAGATTCCCCATTAATTTTATTGCTTATTAAAACATGAGAACCACTATTCTAGAAGAAAAACCAGTTTGCCTCTGCACGTCAGAGGTGAAATTCCCTGTTACTCTCCTGGATAGAGAAGTTTAGATTCTAATTGCTTAATTTCCTTTCTCAGAGTCTGCATAAATAGAAAGGCCATTAACAATCCCACCCCCAACCTCACTCAAAGGAACTCTATCCCTTCAGGTAACTATAAAATAGACTATTTGGAAACTCTACTACTTAATAAAGACTTTTGGTAGAGAAAGAAAATGAACTAATTTTGAACAATTATTCAAAAATGTCAAGAGGATGGATTCCATAGCATAATCAATGTGATAATAACCCCTGGCAAAATTCAATAGGGTATTTTTAATAGATAATAAACACACAAAAAGAAAATCATACTTCATTATGAGATTATTAAAGTTCAGTAATCATCCTGTATGGTAAAAGAATATGAAAATATGATCCATGAGAAAAAAGTAGAAGGCTGTAAATGTTTGGTATAAAGAGAAAATATACTCCTTAATCACTTCCAGGAGCCTTGTGGTTGAGACCCTGGGGTTTTCCAAATATAAGATCATATCAACTGCAAAAAGGGAGAGTTTGACCTCTTCTAATTACTCTTGATATCTTTCTCTTGCCTAACTGCACTGACTAAAAGTTCCAGCACTATTTAGAATAGCTGTGGCAATAGTGGACATCCCTGTCCAGTTCCAATTCTGAGTGAAAATTCTTTCAGTTTTACTCCATTCAAAAATATTGGCTATGGGTTTGCTGAAGACGGCCTCTATAGAGTCTTAGAATATGAAATCAATGTCCACAAATCAGTACCTTCATATATGCCAATAATAGTCAAGCTGAGAATGAAATCAAGGCACAATACCCTTCCCAATACCATCAAAGAAAATGAAATACCTAGGATTATCCCTAACAAAGGGTGTGAAGGCTCTCTACAGAGAAAACTATAAAACCCTGATGAAAGAAATAGCTGAAGACATGAGTAAATGGAAGAACACACCTTGCTGAGGCTGGGAAGAATCAACACTGTTAAATGTTTATACTACCCAAAGTGGTCTATAGATTCGATGCAATTCCCATCAAAGTACCAATGTTATACTTTGAAGAACTTCGATGAATAGTACTTTGTTTTATACAGAACCAGAAAAAAAAAATCTGAATATCCAGTTCAATTTTAAGAAATAAAAACAAATCTGGAGGCATTAATTTATCAGACTTCAGGTTATACTACAAATCAACAGTGATCAAAACTGCTTGGTACTGGCACTAAAACAGAGTTATACATCCATGCAATAGAAAAGAGAACCTAGAGATGAACCCAGCTATGTATCATCATTTGATGTTCAATAAGACAAACAAAAGTGCACACTGGGGAAAAGGAGCTCCTATTTAATAAATGGTGCTAGAAGAACTGAATATCCACATATAGAAGACCAAAAGTGGACCCATATTTCTCACCACTGACAAACATTGACTCTCATTGGATAAAATATTTAAATTTAAGACACAAAACAATAAAAATCCTAGAAGAATGTGTGAAGAAATCTTGATGCTATCAGCCTGGGGAAAAAAATTTATGAAGAAAAACCCCTTGGCAATTGCAGCAATACCTAAAATAAAATAGTGGGATTAATTAAGCTAAAAAGTTTTTCCACAGCTAAGTATACAAAAACTAAAGCATACAGACAATCTGCAGAATAGAAGAAGATATTTGTACAGTATGAGTCTGACAAAGGACTGATAACTAAAATCTACAATAACTCAAACTAATCAACAAGAAAAGGGCAAATAATCCCATTTATAAGTGGGCAAGACTTGAATAGAGCCTTCTCTGAAGAAGACATATCAATGGCTAACAAATACATGAAAAAATATTCATCATCCCTAATCATCAGAGAAATTCAAATCAAAACAACTTGAGATATCACCTAACCCCAGCAAGAATAGTAGTCCACATCAAGAAGTCCCATCATAAATAAAACTCAGTTTAGCTGGATACAGGATTTAGGGTTGAAAGTTATTTTGTTTTAGGAGATTAAAAGTCAATGACCAACCTCTTCTAGCTTGAAAGATTTCAGTAGAGAGATCTGTAGTCATTCTAATATTCTTCCCCTTATAGGTTATGGTTTTCTTACGTTTGGCTGCTTTCAGAATTTTCTCCTTCATATTAACTTTAGTGAAGTTAATTATGATGTGCCTGAGGGATGTCTTATTAGGGTTGAGTCATGCTGGGGTTCTGAAAAGGTCTGCTATCTCAAATAGCCAAGAAATTACTCAGAAATAAAAACAAACCAGAAGGAATCATGCTACCAGACATCAGCTATACTATAAATCGATAGTGATCAAAACGGCATGGTACTGGCACAAAAACAGAGAGGTAAATGTATGGAACAGAATAGAGAATCAAGAGATGAACCCAGCTACTTACTGTTATTTGATCTTTGACAAGCCAATTAAAAAAATTCAGTGGGGAAAAGATTCCCTATTTAACAAATGGTACTGGGCAAACTGGTTTGCCACTTGTAGAAGACTGAAACTGGACCCACATCTCTCACCATTAACTAAGATAGACTCTCACCAGATTAAAGATTTAAACTTAAGACGTGAAACTATAAAAATGCTAGAGGAAAATGTAGGAAAAACTCCTGAAGAAATAGGCCTGGACAAATATTTTATGAGGAGGAACCTCCCAGGCAATTGAAGCAACATCAAAAATACACTACTGGGACCTGATCAAACTAAAAAGCTTCTGCACAGCCAAGAATACAGTATACAGGAAGTAAAGCAAGCAGACACCCCTCAGAATGGGAGAAGATATTTGTAGGTTATGTCTCCAACAAAGGCTTAATAACCAGAGTCTACAGAGAACTCAAACATATTAGCAAGAAAAGAACAAGTGATCCCATCTCAGGGTGGGCAAGAGACTTTAAGAGAAACTTCTCTGAAGAAGACAGTCACAGCCTACAGACATATGAAAAAATGTTCATCATCCTTAATCATCAGAGAAATGCAAATCAAAACTACTTTGAAATATCATCTAACTCCAGTAAGATTAGCCCATATCACAAAATCCCAAAATCAGAAATTTTGGCGTGGATGTGGAGAAAAGGGAAAAAATACTTCTACAATGCTGGTGGGAATGCAAACTAATACATTCCTTTTGGAAAGATGTTTGGAGAACACTTAGAGAACTAAAAATAGACTTGCCATTCAATCGTACAATTCCTCTACTAGGTATATATCCAGAAGACCAAAAATAATACTATAACAAAGATATTTGTACCAGAATGTTTACTGCAGCCTAATTCATAATTGCTAAGTTATGGAAGAAGCCCAAGTGCCCGTCGACCCACAAATAGATTAATAAATTATGGTATATGTATACCATGGAATGTTATGCAGCCTTAAAGAAAGTTGGAGCATTTACCTCTTTCATGTTTACATGGATGGAGCTGGAACATATTCTTCTTAGCAAAGTATCTCAAGAATGGAAAAAGGTATCCAATGTACTCAGCCCTACTATGAAACTAATTTATAGCTTTCATATAAAAGCTATAAACCAACTGTAGCTCAAAAATATGGGGAAAGGGACGGGAGAGAAGCGGAGTGGGTGAATACAGCATAATTGGTGAGACCACACATAAGGTGCATCTTACAAGGGTACATAATTTAGTAAGGGAAACTTACTAAATTTAGAATAGAAATGTCTTAACACAATAACTAAGAAAATGCCATGAACTATATTAGCTAGTTTGATGAAAATATTTCAAAGTGTATATAAAACCAGCACATTGTACCCCTTTACCCCATGATTGCATAGTACACAGCTATGATTTCATTAAAAAAAAAAGAAAGAAAGAAAGAAAGAAGTCCCAAAGTTTCAGATCCTGGCATGGATGCAGAGAGAAGGGAACATAAGCATCACTCTTGGGATTGAAAACTAATACAGCCTCTTTGGAAAGAAATATGGAGAATACTCAAGGAGCTAAAAATAGGCCTTCCATTTGATCCCACAATCCCATTCCTAGGTAGTCACCCAGAAGAAGAAAAAAAAATCACATTATCATAAGGACATTTGCTCCAGAATGTTTAAAACAGCTCAATTCACAATTACAAAGATGTAGAAATAACCTAAGTGCCTATCAAGCCATGAATGGATAAACTGTGGTATATGTATACAATAGAATACTATTCAGACATAAAGAAAGAAGGATACTTCAATTCTTTTGTATTTTACCTGGAAGAATTTGGAAAACAACCTTCTAAGTAAAGTATCACAAGAATAGAATAGCAAACATCCAACATATTCAATATTAATATGAAATTATTAAATGAACAACTACACATCCACACAAAAGGAAAATGGAAGTATATTCAATTGAGAAAGAGGGGGGAGGAGGAAGGCGTGGAGAGAGGGGAGGAGAGAGAGGGATTGGTAAACTGTCATCTAATGTGCACAATGTAAGGGTATACAGTACCCCCTCCCCAGATGAAGGACTCAACTACAACTTCAAGTTTACCTTAGAACTTCAAACAATGTCACCTAATCATTTGTACTCTCACAATATTCTAAAATTTAAAAAAAATAGCAGAACCCCACGGAGGGCTCTGAATAGCTACCCATCACCTCTGGAGCCATAGTTTTACAGTTAGATCTATCATCTGATCCTCAGTAGTCTCTAGCATGGATATCACTCGAGAATTTCAGCCTTTCTGATAGAAGGAGTTGGGAATTGTGAGCACTGACATAGGGTGTTGAAGCCTGTCTGTACATACTAACATGTTGGCTTTACATAATCTATAACTAGCTTGGTCCTAATATTAAAAATTACTTTTTGAAGAGAAAATATAAAGTCTAAAGTGTGGATGTATTTACATTTTGAAAGATTTTTATAGGAAAAAATAGATAAATTTTATGTGGCTTATAAGCACATAACTGAGAAATAGGTGAACATCTTCAAAAGCCAATTAATTATAAGGTAAAAGTCTGTGTAGTAATTGCAGCTTTGCAAAGTAATGACTTGCTTATCACTGACATGCAGGTTAAGCTACACTTTAGAACTCTCCAAAAGGAAATCACTTTGAGAGTAGTGAAAATAACAGTAATGATCACAGCACTGCTAAGGCTAAACCTTGACTTCAACTTTACCGCCATAGAGAAGAAAAGGGCTACTCTGGAATTGAAAGTCACTTAAAATCGTAATGGGCACAGTTAATACATTGATATTATGTAATATGAACATGAATGAGAAAGTTTCCATTACTGTGGAAAAGTTCTACTCCTTTACTCTCCTGTTAAAAACAAACATTCTCTAAAACAATTACATGTATATGGCATCTTTAAAAAGGAGGTGGGGCTGGGGGGAAAGTGGGGATTTTAGTAACTATGGAGATTAGATGATAAAGCAGTACAGCTCTTTGGACAACTAGGGTAGGGCTACATTCATCATTAAAACATAAAAACATTCATTATTGAAACAAACTAGCCATGCATTACGTATCTCTTCAGTGACTGTCCCATTCCAGATCCTCCAAATCTACCTTGTCTGCCCATAACCCAGATGAGTTAGGATCAGCATCCATCTGCCAGTCCTCTATACCAACCCCTCTCTCTCCTCCTTTTGATCCCCAGTCAACCCTCCCCAACTACACCATGTGGCTCCTTGCTTTAGTTCTAAAAGACATTTTTCCTGGCTTTGATAATCCTTTAGATAAACAACCAGACATTCTGATACCTGCCTCCTTATACTAAATATAATGGTATTTGATAAAAAAAAATCTCTTTTACTTCCTAAATACTCACTCATATTTGAAAACTGTGGTGAAGTACTCAGAAATAGATCTATTTCATCAGCTAAGATCCCCTCTGACACCTTGTTACATAAATGGTCAAAATGTAGGTAATGCGTTTATAATTATAAATGGTATAAGGAAACCCCTATGTAAAACTGAGTCAAAAAGTACTGTATAATACTCAAAATAGGATTTAAAAAATAAGAAATAAAGCTCCTTTAAAAAGTCTTATGTCTGACAGAAAAAGAAAGTTATGTTGACTACACCAATTACATTCTATGGCGTTTTCCCCTCCACTGAGGAGGAAAAAGAAATCAGGAGAAAAGTTTTAACACACCACCATGTCTTTTAAGCTTTAATTTTACATCATGCAGTTTGGAAGCTGAGTAAAAAATAATTATTTATCCTTATAAAAGTTTACACGTTTTCAAGGATCTTTGACAAAGAATTATCACAATAGGAGTTTTCTGCAGGACCATGAAGTAAAGCCATGTGGCTTACATGAGATTTAACCACCAACAAGGAAATAAAAATGCAGAAAGTCTAGTGTTAGCAAGTCATTAAAAGCTTTGATGCTAAGCTGCAAACTCCATACTGAGCCCTGCCTCCTAGTCATTTTCTCTGGGGATAAGTTCTTAAAGGAACTAAGTGATTCCTAAGGCTGCCTTCCAACCCTACAACTGGAATAGTTACCAAATATAGCTGGGAAGAAATTAGACTAGCAAGAAAATTATTGTAGGGAAAAAAGTCAGTATAGTTCAACTGGGGTTATACATGTTTAGTAAGCACATTATCTTTCAGGCCTGAGAAACAGAGAAGTGGCCATGGTATTAGAAATTTAAGGCATGGACCTTAGGTCTGCAACTGACCAACAATGAGAATGTAGGCAAATTTCAACTACTCCAGGTCTCAATTTGTACATCTTCACATAAAAATATTGAATTATGTCAATCTTTCCTAACTTCATCTGTTGTATTATATAAATTTTCTAATTTCCAGGCTGCAGATTGGATTTGCTGAGTAAGAGTTGCTAAGAGAAGAGCCCAGAAAGTAATAGGTTTAGTAAATACATAGGTAATTTGTTTCACAAGGGTTGTTGATAATTGCTCCTTATGCTTAAATTCACCTCAGTTCTAAAATCTCATTTGTTTAAATCTAATTCAAAATAATAGTTTTTTTCATCTAAACAGATAAATGAAGAAAGATTAGTATCAATAATAACTAAATCAACAAATAATTACAGTTTACTTTATTGAAGTTATCAGTCTTCAAAATGACAGATATGGCTGAAACCTTCATCTGCACCATCATCTAGAAAAGGGTCTCATCATTTTGACAATATATATTAACTACCAAAAAAGAAAATTACAGGTATAGAATTTCTGAGAAACAAAGAACCTGCACTGTTCCCAATCCAATCTACTCCAGTAAAAGAAAATAGTACAAACAGTAATAAAAGAGAGTATCACAGTTATATATATTTTCTTTAGAATGCATCTACGTTTAAATCTAAATTCTCTATATTAATTAGTGCTTACTACACTAAAACTAGTGTTTAATACACCTATAAGATGACAATAAATACATTCTATGATCTCCACATTTAAAAATGACAAATTGAACCCAAAACTGAGTAACTCACCTACACAAAGTAGGTATCATCACAAGTGGTACAGACAGAATTACAATTCCATTCACCCAATTCTATGTTTCTTCCTTCTTAATTTTATTTTATCAGAAAGTAATGATAATTATCTCTACTTATATACATCTGAAAATTTCCATAATGAAAGCTTTTTGTAAGTGTTCACATATTGTTACCAGCAACAATATTTACAGTACAGCTGCTGTAAGTTAAGATACCTATTCTTTTCCCTTAAAAGATTGGAACCAAATGGGGAGATGCAGCTGATATATTAAAATGCCAACCTCCTCAACATAGCTGGAAGATATTTAATACAAGCATACCTCTTTTATTGCATCTCACTCTATGGCATTTCTCAGGTATTATAGTGTCTACAAATTTAAGGTTTGTAGCAACCCTGTGTCAAACCAGTCTATCAGCACCATTTTTTCAACAGCATGTGCTCACTTCAACTCTATGACATTTTGACAATTTCTGCAGTATTTCATACTTTTTCTGTTATTGTTAGATCTTTTATAGTGATCTGTAATTAGTGATCTTATATTACTTTATCTAATTTATCTAATTGTTTTAGGGAACACCAAACCACAACCACATAAAATGACAAACTTAAAAATGTGTGCATTCCTACTGCTCCACTCACTGACCATTTCCCAATTTCTATCCTTCTCCTGGGATCTCCATATGCCTTGAGAAACAATGATACTGAAATTATGCCAGTTAATAATGCTACAAAGGCCTCTGAGTGTTCAACAGAAATGAAGAGTCGCATGCCTCTCACTTTAAATCAAAAGCTAGAAATGATTAGGCTTAGTGAGGAAAGCATGATGAAAGCCAATACAGGCTGAAAGCTAGGCCTCTGTGCCAAACAATTAGCCAAGTTGTGAAAGCAAAGGAAAAGTTATTGAGGGAAATTAAAAGTGCTACTCCAGTGAACATATGAATGATAAGAATACAGAACAGCCTTATTCCTGATATGGAGAAAATGTCAATTGTCTGGATAGATCAAAATAGCCACAACATTCCCTTAAGCCAAAGCCTAACCCAGAGTATGGCCCCTAGCCTCTTCAATTCTATGAAGGCTGAGAAAGGGGAGGAAGCTGCAGAAGAAAAGTTAAAAGCTGGGTGGAGGGTAGGGTGCTGGCCCCATATGTTGGAGGTGTCGGGTTCAAACCCAGACACAGCCAAAAAAAAAAAAAAAAAAAGAAGTTGAACACTATTGCAAATTGCTTCATAAGGTTTCAAGAAAGAAGCCATCTTCATAACATAAAAGTGCAAGATGACGCATCAAGTGCTGATATAGAAACTGCAACAAATTATCCAGAAGATCTAAGATCACTGATGAAGGTGGATGTAATAAGCAAAGATTTTCAACATAGATGAGACAGCCTTATATTGAGAGACGACGTACCCAGGATTTTCCTGACTAGAGAAGAGAAGTCATGCCTGGCTTTAAAATGTCAAAGGAGAGGCTGATTCTTTCTCAGGGACCAATGCTGTTGTTGACTTTAAGTTGAAGCCAATGTTCATTTACCATTCTAAAAATCCTAGGGGGCCTTTAAAAACCATGCTAAACTCCCCTGCCTATGCTCTCTAAAGGGAAAACAATAAAGCTTGGATGGTAGCATATCTGTTTTCAGCATTGTTTACTGAATATTTTAAGTCAACTTTTTAGATCTACTATTCAGACAAAGGGTCCTCTCAAAATACCACTGCTCATTGACAGTACACCCAAGAGCTTCAATAGAGATGTATGAGATTTATTTTGTTTTCCTGCTTGCTAACACAATGTCCATTCTGCAGCCCATAGATCCAGGAGTAACTTCAACTTTCAAGTCTTTTTAAGAAATACTTTGTGTAAGACTATAGCTGCCATAGATAGTGATTCCTCAGATGGATCTGAGAAAAGTAAATTAAAAACCTTCTGGAAAGGATTTAGCATTCCAGCTGCCATTAAGGACATCTATAACTGATGGAAGGAGGTCAAAACAGTAACATTAATAGCAGTCTGGAAGAAATGGATTCCAACCTTTGTGGATGACACTGAGGGCTTCAAGACTTCAGTGGAGGATATTACTGCACATGTGATAGAAATAGAAATGGAAATAGATCTAAAATTAGAGCCTTGAATGTGTGACTGAATTGCTGCAATCCTATAAGAAAACTTGAACAGCTGAGGAGTTGCTTCTTATGGATGAGCAAAGAAAGTGGTCTCTTGAGATGGAAGCTACCTCTGGTGAAGATACTGTGAATATTATTGTAATGACAACAAACAATTGAGAATACACATATACTTAGTTGATAAAGCAGAGGCAGGATTTGAGAGTATTGACTCCAGTTTTAAAACAAGTTCAACTGTGACTAAAATGCTATCACACACACAGCATCATATGCTACAGAGAAATCTTTTGTGAAAGGAAGAGTCTATTGATGTGCCAAACTTCAATTTTCTTATTCTACAGAATTGCCACCACCACTCCACCCTTTAGCAACCACCACCCTGGTCATTCACCAGCTATGAACATGGAGGTGTGATACTCCACCAGAAAAAAGACTAGAAGTCTCTAATGGACCAGATAATCATTAGCATTTTTTAGCAATAGCTTATTTTGGAATTAAAGTATATAAATAGTTTTTTAAAAGATGTAACACTTAATAGACTATAGGATACTGTGAACATAATTTTATGTGTACTGGGAAACCAAAAAAGGTATGCAGCTTGCTATTTTGAAATATTCACTTCATTGAGATGGTCTGGAGTTCAACCTATAATACCTTGAGATATGCCTGTATCAACTGGATATTACAGAGAATAAAGGGAATATGACCACAAGAAAAAAATAGGGTTATAGGAAACCATGCTGCCTAAACAACTTTTCCTTGGGAAAAAGCCAGAACAACAAAATTACTATTTAAAAAAAAACTCATAATAATAGATAATTATGCTTTATTTTACTCAGCATCTTCATGGTCTAAAATATTATGAAATAATTTTAATTTCCTAAAATCAAATATGTTCATTTACTTCCTTTTGCTTAATTTTCAGGGATTAAAAGGAAAGATTTAGTTACCTTGAGATCTATAAGTGGTGATTCATCTATAGATGCAAACTTTAAATAATACAGAGTTGACTTTCCAGAATATCAGTTCAATTGGCCCCAAAACTACAGCAACATCATTTTATTTCACACGTCAAGGGTTTCTGCAGCAGAATCCAATCTGTTATATATTTGTCTCTCTATCCTTAATAAATTCTTGCAGGAACCCACATATCAATACCTCAGCACCTCTATGATATCCATTTGATTCAAGGAAATACAACAACTTTCCAAAAAGAGTATACTTACTTTCCAAATAAAATAAATTTTTGCTTCTGTAGTTTGGCTGTAATAATTGCCTTCTGTGTATTAACACAAAAAGGCCAGATCTAAAATCCTTCACATTAGATGCTGTTTTTAATCAAAGATGTGAGCATTTTATTATTTTATACAATAGAGACAGTAGTTCCTAATTTTATAACCCAAAAACCAGCAGATCACTCACTATTGACAATTATTATAGTTACTTTTTTATGTTTGTTGAGAGACAAAACTCTGTGAGTCTATCATACTTCAACACATTTTGTGATGAAAGGTATTGACAACTTTCATCACAGATTATCTTTTCAAGGATGTTTGCATAGTAAATATAATATAGAGAGATATAATATCATTCCCTGGGCCCAAGATTGTGCATGTTTATTTACAAGCCCTTTTAAGAGAATGGGGTTTCTAAAGCTCACTGTCCCTCTCTTGTCACTTAATCTACTATGTATTTGACCTTCACGATGTTCTACTATTAGAATTAGGGCTCCTAAAACTAGTATAAATGGTGATACTTTGGCTATTGAGATTACTGTGGGCAATAAACTGTCCTTTGTCTCTGATAAAAGTGTCTCACTGCTTCTGCCAGGAATGATGAAATGGTGGCAGGCTAGCATGTTAGCTCACAAGAAGGCAATATCTTAGCCCCTTTACAATTCTTGAAATGTATGTATGTCAGTTATTCATATTTGAGCTTCCATATGGTTCTTCCTACACTGGCTTTGTGCAATTCCTTTAGAATTGTCAATTTCTTAACTCTTTGTGTTCTAATAAATCTTGGAGAGTTATTTCACAACTGACCATTTCAATTAAGTAGCTCTAAAAAATTCTCTGAAAAAGTCAAAATCTTAGCCATACATTCTATTATACCTACCAAAAGCTTCACTATTCCACTTTTTCTTTATCAAATTGTTGCACCAAAATGCCTTTTAAATTGTAGTTTTTGGACTTCTTACATTAAAATCACGACAGATGTTTTGAATGGGATGCTGATGTACAAATTTTTAGTATACTACCAAATCTGTTACCAGTCAACTCTGCATGCACACCACAATTGGAAAACTCACAAAGTAATGTCTTATTCTCAGTGGTTAACTAATCTCAAGCAGATGTTAACTGGTAAAGAAAATAAGAAATAACTCTCTCAACTATACCCCATATCACATGCAAGGCAGTGAAGTGTTGAGGCCAGTGCCTGGGTCATGCTTCAATGGCTCTTAACTGTGTTTATGGTTACTGCTTCCCAGAGAGAATAGATAACACAACCTTATTACCCCCCAAAAAACTTTCCTGTTGGATCATATTCTAACTACCTAATTTTATAGACAAAGAAAGAGAAGTATTTTCATTTTACCAGAAACTTTAAAGGACATATTTCTTTGCTCTTCTAGGCTGGTTATAGTTTAACCTTGCATTTGAAAAAAAAAAAAAAAACAACTTTCTAAACACCTATAATATGACAGTCATCATATGATACCCATGTAATTTTTTTGTGTGTTTCTCACTCAGAATTGTCTTTGACTTCCTGAAATTTAGGATTAATTTGTTCATCTCTCTATCCCTACTGTTGGGCATAGTCCCTGGCCTATGGAAGGGCCTAAAAAAAGTGTGTGAATGCACATAAAAAAATATTTAGTGTCCAACCCAACCCTCCCCCCCAAAAAAAGATAAGTTGTGCTTATTGGTTACTTTCTATGTGTCATGAACTATGCTGTGAATTTTTCCTTTAAATAGGTGCACATTATATAATCCAGAAAACTTTATCATTATCTCCATGTTATATAGATGAGAAAATCAGAGGCTTAGAGAGGCTGTGTTACTTGACCAGCATTATACAACTCAGAACCAGGGAAGGTGGTGCTCAACCTGGCAATCCCCACGTTGTCAGAGCCTACATTCTTAATTGCTAAGTTTATTGGATCTCTGCATTTGCCCTTCATATTACACCACATAATCTGTGTAGTTACAAGGACTACCTTCTTGTTTAATTTTAATAAACCTCAAATATTCATTTATTTCTCATAAGAAAGAAAAGGACTTTGCTAAGTAGAATGACCCCAACCCTCCATAAAAAGTCCACATCTTACTCCCTTTGATTATGTTAGTTTACCTGGCAATGAGGAATTAAGTTTGCAGATGGAATGAAAGTTGTTAATAATTTGACCTTCAGTTAACAAGACGATCCTGTCTTGTATTATCTGGGTGGGCAAATATAATCTCAAGAGTCCTTATAAATGGAAGAGGTAAGTAGAAGAGTTACAGTCTGAAAAAGATTTCAAGATGCTGCAATATCGACTTTGAAGATGGAGGAAGATCTCATAAGCTAAAGAATAAGGGAAGCTGTAAAGCTTGGACAGGCAAGGAACAGATGCCCCCCTATCCCCTCAGTTTCCAGAAGGAACACAGCCTTGCCAGCACCCTGACATTAGCCCAAGGAGACCCATTTCGAACATCTGCTCTCCATTAGTGTAAGGCAATGTTTTTCAACCTTTTTTTTTTTTAATCTCATGGTACATTTGAACCTATACTTAAATTACCACAGCACAATTAATTTATGTGGATCAAAAAGAGAGTGAAAAAAAGAATATACTTACTTTACTTTGAACGTCTTCTGAAAATGATTTAAATGATCTTTAAAATTTTTTACAGCACACCCAAGATCCTCCAATGGCACACTGGTTGAAAAATAAATCACTGGTGTAAGGTAATGAATTTGTGTTGTTTTAAGCCATAAGTTAATGTTACAATTGCAATAGGAAAGCAATATATGGGTATAATAGAAAATAATGTCTAGAGAAGAGATAGCTAGTTGCCCCTCAAAGATTTGTGTCTCAGTGGCACACTGGTTGGAAATAAATTACTCGTGTAAGGTAATGAATTTGTGTTGTTTTAAGCCATAAGTTAATGGCAAATTGTTACAATTGCAATAGGGAAGCAATATATGGGTATAATAGAAAATAATGTCTAGAGAAGAGATAGCTAGTTGCTCCTCAAAGATTTGTGTCTCTTGTGAAATGTAAAATTTTAGCTACAAAGTGGCTGCTCAGTCAGAGGACACATTTTGCAAGAACTATTAGCACCTCTAATGTCACTCCCCAGCATTGGAACTGGACCACGATGACTAGTCTCCTCAATGAACTGTGGAATGTGTCAATTCTGAGACAAGACATGCAAGGTCTCTGACCCATGATCATCAGCTTTCTATTACCTGAGTGATGCAAGGCTAGCTTCTAACCACCAAGTAGAAACTCAGGCTCAAAAAAGTTAACTAACTTATCCAAGGCCATGAAAATTGGCTTGAAAAAAAGTATAATGGCTCAGCGCCTGTGTCTCAATTGGCTAAGGTGCCAGCCATGTACACCTAAGGTGGCGGGTTCGAATCCCCAGCCTGGGCCACCAAACAACAATGATGGCTGCAACCAAAAAATGGCCAGGCGTTGTGGTGGGCGCCTGTGGTCCCAGCTACTTGGGAGGCAGAGGCAGGAGACTCGCTTGAGCCCAGGAGTTGGGGGTTGCTATGAGCTGTGATGCCATGACACTCTACCCAGGGGGATAGCTTGAGGCTCCATCTCAAAAAAAAAAAAAAAAAAAAAGAAAAAGAGTATAAGGTAGAAGGGAGCAAGTTGGTGTAGGCAAGGGCCAGCTATGCATGGCTTAATGTTAAGTTTAAACTCAGGGGAAATGACTAAAGTCATTTGCATAAGAATAATATACTCAGATAATCTTTCTTGTAAGATTGCTTTGGCAGGAGCTCGGAGAAGAAGACTACTGACATCTAATAATTATTAACTATTTATTACATAAGGCTGTGTTCTAAGTGAGGTGTGTATGTGCATCATTTAATCCTCACATCACTCCTATTTGGTAGGGATTAGGGATTATCATTATGTTCATTTGACAGATGAGGAAACTGAAGTCAAAAGAGATTAATTTATACAAAATTACACAGCTTATAAGTGAATGACTGAGGATCTGGACAGAGGCAGTCTGTCTGCAATGCCCATGTGCTGAACCACACAAATTATGCCTCACTCTATTTTAAAGTGACACAAGTTGAAGAAGGGAAATCATTTACGAAACTATCATCAGAGCCCACATGAGAAATAGTACTAGAAGTGTATATAGACAGAAATAAATAAATAGAATGACCACATTATATTTGGAGGTAAAATTAACAGATTTGCTGATGGACTGAATGTGGGCAAAGAGGTAAATAATAGTGAATTATACAGAACTCTTCCTAGGTTTCTAGCATAAGCACTTGGCAGAACGGTGATTTCCTGAATTTTAGAACAGAGGAGAAGTCTCCAATTTGTGTATGGGGAAGTGATGAAGAATCTAATATAAGGAAAAGTAAAATGAAAATCCCAATAGATTATTCAAACAGCAATAGCAATCCCCAGAAATGAGTTACAAATGTAGAAAGAATTGAGATAACTTAAATAAAGTTCATCGGGATTCGCAAATACAATTAAAGTCTTAGAAAAGCAGATTATAGGAGGAATAAGTTCAAAAGGTCTATTGCACATCATGGTGACTGTAGTTAATAAAACATACTATACATTTATTCTTTGCACCCTCAATGAACCTGAATCAATAAAAAACACTTTATATTTAAAAATTGCTAAAAAATTGATAAGTATGTTATATGAGGTAATGTACAGAGGGTGTCAAAATAAGGTATATCTATTTTATGAAAGAAAAAACTGTATTAAAATTGTGAAATAATTCTTAATACTTAAGAAATGTCTGACTTCTGCAATTATAAGATATAATGCACATGATAACAAATGTTGTAAGTATACAGATGATACCAAAAATGTACCTATTTTTTAAGAAAGGAAAAACTGTCTTAAAGCTATAATAATATATGCCATTTTCTTTTTCCTTTCTTAAAATTTGTATGCACCTTTTTTGGCACCCTTTGTGTATGTTGAGTACCTTGGTTTAGCCATTCCATAATGTACGCATATGTTAAACATCACATTGCACATCATAAATACATATAATTTTTATTTGTATATAAAAATTTGCTTGAAAAAAAAAACAGATCTTAAAATAAAAAAGAATGAGCTATAATTATAAGTTCCCATGGAGGTACATAGGATCTTGGAATTATAAGTGGCATCACAGTTCAGATGGGTTTGTTGACTTTCTTGTGACATCAATCCATTCCCCAGTGTGCCTAAGAAAATGGCCAGAAGACACCAGGAGTCATTTAACTATTCCTAAGTCCAGGGATATCTTACTAAGTAACTATTCCCTTTTGAGAACAGAACCTGATGAAAAATTTAAACTAGAACATGAAAAGAATAAAAGAATCAGTTGATGGCAATGTTCTGAAACTTTCCTGGAGGAAGGTTTGGCCAATAAATGAATATTTCTTCTGTATCCCACTTGCCAGTACATTTGCATACTCAACAAGACTGGAGAAATAGATTTGGAAGCAGTAACTTTATTTTAAAATTGCGCTGCCAAAATTACCGCTTGGCTTGATGCTTGAAAAAATCCAGTCCAGTTGACAAAATGAAATTCACCAAGACACTCAACTAAAGATTGTAAATGCAGTAGTCACAGCGTGTTTATTCCAATGCAATCTTCTACTTGGAAAAAAAGAACTTAGTTAGTGAAGTGCAGGTGTAAGTGAACAATGGAATGAAAACTTGTCCCAAAGTGAAAAGACATGCCTAAGTCTTAATGGTAAGACCATATGCAGGGATTTATATTTTGCTGTCCAAAAAGTATGTATTATGAATTACCTATCTTTTGCCAGGCAATGTGCTAACTGCTGTTAAGTCTACCACAATTGCTAAAACTCTATCTCCTTTCAAGACTCATACAAAAAAAAAAAAAAAGGAAGGAGAAGAAATGAAAAAATTGGATGATGAGAAAGAGAAAAATCTATAAAAGAAAGAGAAAAAAAAATAAGGTTGAGGGAGAAGAAAAGAGATGGAGAATGATGGAAGAAGAGAAAGAAAAGCCATGGAACAGCCTCCACATACCTCAGTCCTATATTATATTTCAACTGTTGCAATAAATCCTTAAAGCCGTGTGCCTCATTTTTTCAACACATATTCAGTCAATGTTACTGTCACTGAAGTCTTCTAGAAAGCAAGGCCACAATGATAATTTGGGTGCTAATTCTTAAGTTGCAAGATTTAGAGAGAATGACAGAGACAGTAAGGAAACAACAAAGATGAGCAAAGAATTGATGAGGCAAAGCTATGTGATGCTTTATTCAGCAGACTAACATTTCCCATCAAACCACTAAGATAGATAGTTAACACTTGGAAGATCTGTGTTTCTGGCAAAGAGGATTTCTCTGGAAGGATTCCCAAAGGAAAGTACATATGGGAACCATCTACCCATGCACTGAGAAGGGCCTGGCTCACCTCCAGTTCCTCTTTGCCATTGGTCCAGATTCACTCCAGAGGGAGCCAAGGCCCCTACACTTCCAGACTGTACCTTCCTGATTGCAGCATCCAACCTCTCAGCTGCTACTCAGGAAGCCAAATCCTGAGTATTGCAACCTGATGTTTCATCCAAGTCTGAAAGTGAACTGGCAACATCTTTACAGTCTTAGATGGGAGATGAGATGATTAAACCATAGTGGAAACAAACAGAAAGAAGGTGGTAAGAGGAATATCAGAAGATACCTAAAGCTTTAATTCACTATGGGCATCTTTTAGGTGCCGTATACTGTGCCAAGAGTTGGGGAGGTGGCCACAAATAACACAGATGTTGTCTCTGACCTCATTTACTTGCATAGCAGCGTGGTGAGAGGTACACATACACGAGAGACTGCAACGCAGTGAACTAAGATGCTGCAGGAGCTGTGACACTTCAGAGTTCCCAGATGAGACAGTTCCTAAGTATGGGTTACCTGGGTGAACAATAAGGTGAATGAGTGAGGGTGGGGGAAATGAGGGAGCCCTCAGTATAGTAGTCAGAGAGAGATGGGGTCCAAAGGCATCTCTGTGAAAGATGTTCACTGCTACTGGTGCTCAGAGTGTTGGACAGGAATGGAGGGTTTAACAGTTCAGCTCTTACCACCTCAGGATCTAATCATCATGAGACCTAAGGTTATAGGTTACAATTCTTTTTTTTTTTTTGGAGACAGTGCTGTGGCATCACAACTCACAGCAACCTCCAACTCCTGGGCTCAAGCGAGTCTCCTGCCTCCACCTCCCATGTATCTGGGACCACAGGCGCCCGCCACAACACCTGGCTATTATTTATTTATTTATTTATTTATTTTGGTTGCAGCCATCATTGTTGTTTGGTGGGCCCAGGCTGGATTCAAACCCGCCACCTTAGATGTATGTGGCTGAAGCCTTAGCCACTTGAGCCACAGGCGCAGAGCCAATAAGTTACAATTCTTATGTTAGAACATAAATGTGTTCTATGACTTTCTACTTACTCCCCTCGTTTGCTTCATCTGGGATTCTGCTGCCTTCACATTAACCCCCGTCTGAACCAGCCCTTCTTTTAAGACCCAGGAGAAATCTTTCTCCGCCACAAACCTATGTCCCTTTCACACAAATGCTTTAATCTCTTCTTCCCTAAAATTTTTATCTGAAGGAACTTATCTCATTTCTGTAGTTATTTATTTAACTATCTCATTTCCCTTCTTAGACTGAAGACATCACAAGTAACACTGACAGAAAGGAATGATTTGAAACCACTGATGGTTTCTATGATCAGTTGTCTCTGGAGAACAATAGGTAGAAATTGTTTACAAATCAATCAGCAGCATCATGGGCCAAGACCACTGAGTAAAGCCACCACTTCAATTCAAGCTGATCTCTCTAGTCTTACCATGTTATTTTCTCCTTTAACTTCTTCTCCAATCTTTCCACATGGATGGTGGCCATCACTTCATGAATCTCAAATCTCCTATTTTATCTGATAGTATTCTGAGCCCTCAGCACCACCTGACTTTGACATAAAATGCTGACATAACAATAGCAAATAATTTTGGTTTAGTTGATTATAAAATAATTCCTTTCTCTGTGCTATCCAAAAAGCAAGAACAATTCAACAAAACTTGCATTTTACATTTTTGAGGAACTTCCATTTCTTGAAACATTTGATATTTGCCTTTATCATAATGGGCACTGGCACTCAGGAATACAAAAGATCTTCCATACATAACCTTCAAAGGGCTTTACAGCCTAATAGATGACAAAAATATTAATAATAATGATTAGAAATCAGGCAGTAAGTGGTATGCTCTTGCATCCTCAGTGCTACAGGATGAGGAAAGCTCAAGTATTATTGCTAAAAACAGGGAAAATTGAAATTCACATCTACATCTAGGTTTTAGCAATCTTCTTCCTCCATGATGTCACATGCTTTGGTTTCAGTAACACAGAGTACTGAATTATCAATTTAGTTATGTTAATTTTGAAGAAGTGTATAACACATTGCACAAAGAAGAACAAGTGTTCTTCCTCTTTAGGAGATCAAATTAAGAAGGACCTATTACATGCCATCCAAAAAGGCAATTTTTCCACAAGCCATTTATTTTTCCTAGGAACAACCCTACTCAATGCTAGGGTTTCTCCTCAAATGCTGCATATACTGCCTATCTCATCTATCTAGGGATGCTCTCTTCTGTTCTTGTTTAAATCATGCAAACTATACTGTGAGCTAAATAAATCAGGAAATTTTTAATGTCAAGAACAGCCTGATAATTTAATGAACACTTAACATAGGAACTCTTCAATATTTTTGCTAAGCTTAATAATTAAATAAACATTTGCTACATCACACTAAGATGTCTGTTATACTTGATTAAAAAAAAATCACTAAACTTAGATACAAATGCAATAAAACAGAGCCCGTAGAAATCAATCTCCGTTTAGACTCCTTGTGACTTAGTTGCTTCTAAGTATTGACTATTTTGACTATTCCTTTTTTTCTTTTATAAACTCTCTCAGCTTTATACTATATTCATTTATGGTCTACTATATTTGCTTCTGCAAGCATGTAGGAATTAAAAAATGTGATATACATTGTTGCTTTCACCATTGCTCCTGGATCCTTCCAACTATAGATAATAATTAGAAAAATAAGGCTGCCTACAACCAGCCTTTGGCAGGGTGACATTCTAAGCATTTTCACTCCAGAAGGAGACAGAGTCAACACTAGAGATCTGGAACATCTGTGAGTCTAGGATCCTGTATCACCTATGAACAAATCCCAAACTGTATCCTAGATAGTCTGTAGGTTCAGATGAAACAGAAAGGTTCCCAAGGGTTTGACATAATAAACTCCTTCCTCTCCTTTCATCTCCTCTTCCTCCTCACCCTCGTCTTTCTTCTCTTCCTCCAAGTTAAAAACACAGGAGCAACCACCTGCCTTCACTCACTTTCTCCCTCTCCTCCTTCCCCTCCCACCCTGTTCTATCAAGGTTATCACATGTGAAGAGTCTAGAGCTCTGCCTGTTGATAATTACCTTCTGCTACCCTGTGCTGACTTTCTCCTGACCCATGATTCCAATAATTGAAGATCTTTCCAAGGTAGAAATATTACAAGCCAAGAGCCTTATCTCTCTTGGCCTCATGTGACCTGTCATCAAACTCCCTGCTGTTAATTAGCAAAGGTTATTTTTGTTCCCTTATCTCTGCTTCTCTGTTAAAAGCAAGAAAAACTGCTGTAACCCCACTTAAACAATCTCACTTCTCCTCTAAAGAGAAGTGCCTGGTGCACTACTTTCCTGACACCTTATTCTCACACTCAAATGAGTTTATTGACTTTAATTCCAGCATCTAAAGACGGGGAAAAGACATTTCCAGTCCCTCCAATGATGGTGGAATATCCCCTCCAACTGCCCCTTAAGAAATATGTTCATCAGTTCAGAATGTAAATTACTTTATTTCATGTTTCAGAAACTTCTTGAAAAATCAAGTACACATGCAAATAGGACATGACTACTCATGAAAATTTTCTTAGCAAACTAAGATTTTTACATTCTTATATACAGAAGGTAAGATTTCTTCTCTGATTAATGAACTTCAGTAGGGAAATAAGGGCTGGAGTGGACACTCGAATTCTCAAAAAGAAAATTGTAAGCCTTTCAGGACAGCACAGAAGGCCTGCTTTTCCAGTGTCATGGCAACTTCTTTATTCCCTGAGTTCACTTCACACACAAGCTACCTCTGAACATGAACCTCTCTATTCCTCTCTGTATGTTTTTCCTTCTATGTAGAACATTTTTCGATACTAACCCCCCCCCCAAGCCCTCTTTTCAAGCATCAGCACTTCTATGAAGATTACCCTTGGGCATCATTAAATGGGTTTAACCATTTTGTATATGAAAGGATCACAAGACTTAAGATGCCATAGCATAATTGTTAGTTCAATTATTCCAATTAAAAGACTGTAAATTACTGGGGGCACCTTTATGACAGAAGTGCTTGATCCATTGACTAAATCATAGATGGTGCGTAAATTATCTTGGAAAAAAAAAAGGAATAGTTGAGTGTCATCCACTTTTACTCATGAAATCAACATATTTAAAATCAAGTTAATAAACTAGAAGACAGATACAGTATTTAACTGATTTATCAAAGTTTTGTCCGACTTAGAATTAAAACCTAGAACACAAATCATATTATGTCTACCCACCCTTAGCATTCCAGGACCTGTTCCCTTATCTGCTCACATGTTCTCTTAATGACAATTCTGGGCAGAGCATGATAAAGACAATCTTAATAGGGTGGAGGGGGCAATTAACGAATTTCACAATTCAAAGCTAATCTGTGTCTCAATCTTAACATTAGTTGTGTCCTTGGAATGCCAAATAATGAATCTGAAATATATATTTTTTTAAAGTACAAGCAATGTTTTGCTCAAATATAACCACCCCAGTACTTTTTCCTGGTTTTTGAACTTTGTTTGTAGTTGCTCTTTTTAAAAATATATATAATACATTCTACTTCTCTATAGTTTCACTCCATATTTGCTGATGTTCCAGTGTCTAGGCCAAATTGTCATACATGGAATAAATTTTCCCTGTGTTGTATTCTATTTTGAAGTTGTAGTCCCTGTCTCCTGTCTTACTTTCTGAGATATGACCCTTGAATTCAGGTTATGAGACTTTGATCTTATTTGGGAAAAGAGCAAGAAGAAAGTGTTCTTAACACATCCAAGCTTTTAGATTTATGGGGAAGCATTACTTTTGCTGATGCTTGTGAATTATAAGAAAGAAACACAATTCTCTTTAAAATAATAATTGTTAAACAAAAATCATAAATAGTCCCCAAGTTCCCTGTATTTGCACTCACATTTCTGTTGTGTTGGATAATATTATTGGTAAAACTTCTTGATGAATTTATTGTCATAGCACTGTTTTGGCTACATTTAAATATATCACATGAACATTGAACGACAGTGACAGGTAAATATGCCATAGGTGTTATCATGCTTGTCTGTGAATTGTCATAAACTGAGGTCAAATGGTCAATGGGACACCCCAAAGGATGACATCAATGTCAGGATTCAGCCTAACAGATTTGGAGACCCTGGAGAGGTAACTGGCATTCTCTGATTTTTGCTTTTAGTTTTATCTTTTTTTCTTTTTTTTCCAGTTTTTATCTAGAAATCCTATTGCATTCTATTTCATGAATGATCCACGGAAATGTGGATTCTCCCCTCAATATTGTAAATTCCTAAAAGATCAAGTTCCTGGAATGCAAAGTGCATTCACAGAGCATGGTAGGATTTTGCAGGGAAGAAAATTCGAACAATTTTTCTGTTCACTCCAAAGAATGAACAGAGAGATGCTTGAGTGTAAGGGGAAATTATCACTGTGGGGAAGTCAATTGTGACTGAGAAAGGGCTTTCCAAAACCAATGCTACTAAAATGCCTTCTGTTTCCAAAATCTCTAACATCATCATCATAATAGTATAAAAACCTGATAGATAGGTGTGGTGGCTCATGCCTATAATCCTAGCAATCTGGGAAGCTGAGATGGGCAGATTGCTTGAGCTCAGGAGTTCTAGACCAGCCTGAGCAAAATGAGACCCCATCTCTCCTAAAAGTAGAAAAATTAGCTGGGTGTTGTGGTGGGTACCTGTAGTCACAGCTACTTGGGTGACTGAGGCAAGAAGATGGCTTGATCCCAGGAGTTTGAGGTTGCAAGGAGCTAGCTGATGCTACAGCACTCTAACCTAAGCAACTGAGTGAGACTTTGCCTAAAATAAATAAATAAATAAATAGCTATGTTCACAGAAACTGAAGCACAAAGAATATTAGCAATTTTGGCCTTTGTTACTGCATTAGTAGGAAGGTTAGAAAGATGTAAATTTTGCCCAATTATTTGGGCATATGCTCACTGGTCCCCTACATTAGGAATTAAATTGTTCTCTTATTTTTAATGTGGGACAAGAGGAAATGTTCAGGCCAGGTTTGTCAAGGCATGTCTGTAAATGATAACAGTGACACTGAAAGCATTTTTAGGAAAGGAGAGTAGTGGGTTAGGGTTAGCAATCCTGCTGGTGCACATCCATACATGAGCAAAAACCACCTTTGATAACAACTATAAAGTAAGTAGTAAGCTCTCCCATGACTGTAAGGTGGCTGTGCTACACTGCTACATTATGCAACATCATTTTACTCAGCTTTTTACAAAAGTACATGGTCACATCACATAACTGTATGTTCATATCTTGGACCCACATCTAGCCTTCCCTGCCAAGAACTGGGCTATCAGACTTAAGACTTTCTAAGCACTTTGTTTCCCTGTGAATCCAGACATTTGAAGTATGCCTTGGCCTAAGACATTTTCTCCTTTAGATGTGCAGAGCAGATTGTACCAGGGCTAAACAAGCTGCTAAATCTGCAATTAATGCTCATTCTCTACTTACCCACCGCCTACCACATAGCATCTAATTCTTTCCCAACTTTAGAACAAAATCTTTCTACTTTCTTTCTTACTAAATCTTCTGGCCAGTATATTTCCATTTAAAAATCTTGGAAGTTTAAGGTTGAGGAAAAGAAATTTTAGAAATAAGTGAGCCATAAGAAAAGCTATTTTTACAAAAGAGGAAAATTTCATAGAAAATTAAAAGGTGAAGCTGAAAATAGGCAGGTCATGATACATCAATTCTGCAAAAAAGTTTTTCTCTGTTATCACTAACCCAAATTCTGAAACCAAAGGACTGCTGCTGAGGTTATGCCAGCCTACTAGAGAGCTTCACTGGAGGAAGCCACTGCTTTCTTCTTTCTCTTCTTTTCCTTTGCCTCATCCTTTTTCAGAAAAAAACTAAAATTTGGCAATAAAACAATGGATCCTTGATGTTTAAAAGGGATATGTCTATAGAAATTCCCACTCCACAGATTCTCTCTCTCACACACACACACACAAAATCCTTTAAAAAAACAAACAAAAAAAAGTAGTATTCATTCATTATTGACTGACTCACTCCAGCATACCAGACCCTTAGCTTGTAGCAGTGCTTTATCCTACACACCTGAAGTACATTTTCTCATTCAACCTTCATAGCCACTATTTGGAGACAGGTGCTATTTATTATGACTACTCTTTTTAACTATTGCAACAGGCTAACAGTAGCACTTAGGGGTGGTTTGCAAATGATTGATAAAACAAATATTAAATCTGTGAATGCTAAGTGTCTGTTACTTCAAGAAGATACTAGGAGAGGGAGATAATTTTCCTTCCAAGCAGCAACACCATCTGTTTCAGAACTGGCTTCCTACCTTCCTTGGACCTCGAAGCCACAGCCGCTGGTCCACTCTGGGCACAGTAAACCTCCCGGGTCTGGATCCCACCGCCACACACTGGTCCCGTCACCTGCCAGTGGGGGTCTTGCTGCTCCAGGAGGAGAGAGACTTGGCATTCTTTCCATTCAGATGTTCTCCAGGAATATCTGTTTGGTTTGATTTATTTAAAAGAAGAAGAAATAATAAGGAAAATATACAATTCTATAAAAACTTTAAGTCGTGACCTCAAATGACATAATGTCTCTTTCTAGGGCCAAAATTTGCCTGTGAATAAAGAAGTTACTGGCTTTGAATTACTAAATCCCTTTTATTTCCTAGGGAAAATACCCAGCAGCCCATCATGGTAATACACATCCAGATGGAAGAAAGGTGATATGAATGAACAGTGGGTGTGCTTGAAGCTGAAGGGCCTTGAAGCTGGAAGACAGTGAAAGATTCAGGTGTCCTCAAACTACAGCCCGCGGGCCACATGCAGCCTGCTGAGGATATTTATCTGGCCTGCCCCACTGGGTGTTTTTGCCACTGCTGCCTGTCCTGCTTAGCAGCTGACTCATCTCGGGGCTGCAGTCCAGCCCTCCCACTCGGGGCTGCAGTCCAACAGTCTAAGGGACAGTGAACTGGTGGCCCCCTGTTTAAAAAGTATGAAGACCCCTAGTAGAAACCCAAGGAATTTAATTCATGGCACCTGAACTTGTCATGGGGATTAATTTCACTGACTTACAGATGACTCTGTGTGAAAGTTGACCTTTCTTAATTAATAGGCTAGTGTATGAATGTGTGTGGCCATATATATATTAATTTTACATAGACATAGATGACCTCCAACTTTTCAATCTTGTTAATATAGAAAACTCTTTCTGCCCATTTGACTCCTTGCCATTGGGATAAAAAGTATACTTAAAAACGACTTACCACTGTGATGCTATATTTAATGGAATAATACATTTTTATATAAGCATCCATATTGTAATATAAATGACTTAGTAATACATCTCCCTGGTTTATAACTAGTTAAGAAAGTAATACACACATATAAGCATCCATATTGTTATTTAACTGACTTAGTAACATATCTCCCTGGTCTATAACTAGTTAAGAAATTAATATACACATGTACACATAAGGGGGCCAGGAACATAATGGAGTTCGTATGCAACTTACAGAAAACAACACAACTATCATGCCACTACATTCATACCTAGAGAATTATTTCAGGCATAATTTCTTTTTGCATATTATTACAGCATTCCTTAAGCTCATATAGCATTCATATAACCCTATAGCATTTACATAAATACCAAATGACTCATTAACTTCTGGAACAACAAATAAAACTTAAGAACATTCTCATACCTGCTGTCCCATTTCACATCTAAAGAAAAATCTCTCAGTGATTATTTAAAAGAAGGAGAAAACACAGCAATAAAAATAATCATATGCCACCAAGATCCTGACCTTAAAGAAATCAGAGAAAAATTGATATTAAGTAACGGGTGCCAAAATAAGAAAGCAAATATCTAAGAAACCTAATAGTCACCAAATCCCTCACAATGAATGTCATCATTTTTAAAAGTTTGCAAGCTTATGATCAGCTGAGAATCATTAGTCTCATGAAAAGCCCATTGTAGAAGATAGATTTGGACAATCCTTTGGGGTCTGTTGTAACACAATTTTTCCATTTTGGCCTCACTACTTAATTTTCACATTCTTTCCTCCAAGCTTACAAGTTAGTCAGTGGGTCAGGCAAGAGTTTGAGCGCAGAATTCAGGGGTTGCTTATGCTACGTGAATGTAGATAATACTAATTCCTGGATATGAGAGACAGAGAAGTTAGGTTCTCCCCAGGGATGGAGTTCCTTTCCAGAGCCAAGGCTCTGACATCCTTTCTCCTCACACAGACTTCTCCCTTTATTCTCCATGGTCACTGCAGCAGAAGTCCTGTACCTTAGATTTCTGAGTCTCAAGGCACAAGTAGCTCTGCATGCCATGACAAAATAGGATGCAACAGGAGTATTTTGGGGTGGAGGTACTCTTTACAAACGCTCTTCCTCCAAGGGTTCCCTAAGAGAAGAGCTCCCCTACTGTTAAGAGGAGAAACAGATAGAATAACTGATTCAGAGACATCTATGATATACAGTCATTATACAAACAAAAAGGGGGCATGCTTTACAGTCAAGCTGACCCGGTTTGAATCTCAGCCTCGTTTCTTTATAATTAGAAACGTTTGCCCAGTTCAATTGCTCACCTGTATAGTGGATACAACAATATCACACCCTGACCTGGCATATAATAAATATTCACCAAATGTCCATTCCCCTTCTTATGTCCTTCTATGTGTGCCCTTTGTCTGCTGCTGACAAAGAAGAACACACCCAAAACATTTTATTGATGAGCATTTCATTGACTTCACTGAAAGTCCTAGAGATCCAGGATCACAATGGTCTAACCAAAGTTCATCAAGGACATATAAAGTTTAGAATTATAGCAGGCCAGAGTAATTTGTTTGCTTGTTTGAAAGGAATGGACCACGCTGTATAAATTGCTTTTGCAATTAATTTATCATGACCCTATAAGAATTAGCAATAGAGGAATTATGCAAGTCATTATTGGAGAAAAAAAAAAAAGAAAAGTTTAACCACTATAGTTTTATGCAAAGTAATAAAAACTCTGTTGGTAGCTCATTAACCAAAAACACCCAACTTTCATTCACTGTCAAGGGACAAATTCTTTTAAAAAGTAGAAGACATTCATCACCATTGCTATTGTTTACCACCTCAGAGGAAATATTAACCCAGCAAGATGCAGAGGGGAAAAGCACACCAATAAAGGATTTCTATATTCATTTTGAAAAATATGGGTCTTTTCATAGTCTTTGCTTTTCTTTTTTTTTCTTTATTTTTTTCAAAGCTCTATCTATGTTTAGTCACAAATCACCTGGCAGCCATGAAAACTGAACATCCTGAGCTGCACCAACCTGAGAAAGTGTCTCTAGGATCTGACAGAATAACAAATCAAAGGAGGCTGCTAAGCTAAACGTTGCTCCCTTTCTCCTTTAGAAGTTGTTACAGCGCTGGTCCTCTAGCCTCCGGAAAACTTGGCTTTTTGATATCTGGGACACACTTTTTAATGACTAAGCTCATGTCAAAGACCAGGCCTTTTCAATCCCTGGTCTGTCAACTCTGATGCCTTCCAAAACATCTTCATTGTGTCCTCCTGCTTAGGAAGGGAATGTGGGAGAGTCTCAAAGGCCAGAGTCCTACCTGTTATTGGCAGTTGCACTTCAAATTAGCTATGGAAATGCCTTGAGTAGATACCCACAGAATTAAAGAAAATAGTCATGTCTCATAGGCCCTTACCAATGTGAGTATATAGGATCAACTTACTTTTTCCAAAAGGATGAGCTAAGAGAATAAACAGGCATTAAGTTATATGACCTAGTAGGATATACGGTAGATCCCCCAAGGAGCAAAACTGTCACCCAGCATTCTCTGCCTGCCTACTCTGTTCCTGGCACTGCATTAATGAATTAAGGTACATCATTATTTCTCCTTTGACAGATAGAAGATTTTGCATAAAGAGGAAGTCTTCCAAGGTCATGTAAGTAAGTGGAAGAGCAGGATACAAAGCCAGGTGTATCAGATTCTAAAACATACCTTTTGTAATAAAATGACTCTCTGATAGATTAAAATAGTGAATAGCAAAACTGTGAAGCTCAATCAGATGGTATAAAAGGCAATTTCAGTAGACAATAGTAGCTACCTGTCCAGCTATTAATTACAAGGACAAGTAACCCTGGTCTTGGTCTGAGGAAGTGTGTTCCGGACTAAAACAAAAACAATCTCTCTTGGTGATAATGATATATTAGTGACAGCTGACTGATAATATTTCACCCTGCCAAAATAACTTTTATTTTCCATCTCAAACACTAATACAGTTTGAGAATATGGTAAGAGCACTGTGGTTACACAGGATCAAATTTTAGCACTTTCAGGAGATACAGTCATGCATTATGTAAGAAGAGGATAGATACATTCTGAGAAATATGTTACTAGGCAATTTCATCATTGTGTGAACGTCTCAGAGTATACAGTACTTACACAAATCTTTTAGATAGCCTACTACATGGCTAGACTGAGTGGTATAGTTATTCTTCCTAGGGGATACGCCTCTGCAACATGGTACTATATTGAACAGTGTAGGCAACTATAACACAGTGGTAAGTATTTGTGTCTCTAAACATGTCTAAATATAAAAAGGGTATAGTATCGGAGCACAAAGACTTTTCCAGGAAAAAAAAAGTACAGTAAAAATATAATATTATACCCTATGGGACCACCTTTACAGAAATCTTATACAACACATGACTATAATTAAAAGTTAAAAGAGAAAAAAATTAAGCAAAAGAATCTCTAATTGTGAAAATTCAAAACCCCACTAAAAGGTGTAGAAGACAGCTTTTGAAGAGAAATACCTTTTCAAGGGCTAAAAATCAAATTCCCCAGATTGTCCTCTAATGTTAGATACACCTGTCCTCCATTCCTGCAAAAACAACTCCGACATCACTACTATTTGTTAAGCAGCCACTCTAAAACTCCAAATCTCTGAGAAGGGGAATGCTAGTAATTCAAATACTAAATCCATATGGACAACAACTTCTACAAGGATGTTTTAGTTAAGATAAAGATATGTATTAGAGACTGAAACCAGAAAGGAGCTAAAAAGCAGGCTCCACCACAAAAATAAATAGGTATGCCAACACAGGAAGAGAATTACTTCCTCATCTGTGCATTCACTCATCCTTTCCATCAGCAGGTAATTCTTTTGTGTGTGTGTGCAATTTTTTTTGTTTTTATTTCAGATTAATATGAAGGTACAAATGGTTAGATTACATTGTTTACATTTGTCAGGTAAAGTTCAAGCTGTAGTTGAGCCCTTCACAGGGTTGTTGAAAGGAGTGAGTTAAGTTTAGAATCTTGGTCAATCTAAGGGGATGTGCTATACACCCTTACGTTGTGCCCATTAGATGAGAGCTAACCAATCCTCTTCCTTCCTTCCCTCTCTCCCTTCCCTCTTCCCCATTCACCTACACTTGAATTTAATTTTGTTTGTCTCTCATGGGGGAGTGCAGTTGTTTATCTACTGGTTTTCTATTAGTATTGTGTACATTGGATACTTGCTTTTCCCTTCTTGTGATACTTTACTAAAGAGAAAGTTCTTCAACTCCATCCATGTAAATACAAAAGATGTAAAGTCTCCACCTCTTTATAGCTAAATAGTATTCCATATACGTATACCACAAGTTATTACTCCTTCATGAGTTGATGGGCATTTGGGCTATTTCCAGATCTTGTTTCCAAGAACGAGCAGCAATGAACATTCTAATGCAAATGTCTTTATGGTAAAATGATTTTTGTTTCTGGGTAGATACCTAGTAATGGGATTCCAGGATCAAATGGAAGGTCTACTTTTAGCTCCCTGAGGATTCTCCATAGTTCTTTCCAAAAAGGCTATATTAGTTTGCAATCCTATCACCAAGTGTCCCTTTCTCTCCACATACACACCAGCATTTGCAGCTTAGGGCTGCAGCATTTGTAGCTTTGGGGACTTTGTGATGTGGGCTCTTCTCACTGGGGTTATATGGGATCTCTGGCTGGTTTTGATTTGGGTTTCTCTGATTAGAGAAAATTTTTGTTTGTTTTAGCATGTGTTTGTTAGCCATGCTTGTTTGTTTGCCTGTCTTCCTCAGAGAAGTTTCTGTTCAAGTCTCTTGCTCACTTACAAATGGGTTTGTTTGTTCTTTTCTTGCTGATTAATTTGAGTTCCCTGTAGATTCTAGATTCAAATCAGCCCTTTGTCAAATTCATAGCATGCAAATATATTCTCGCATTCTGAAGGTTGTCTATTTGCTTTATTTATTGTATGCTTAGCTGTGCAGAAGCTTTTTAGTTTGACCACACCCCATTTATTTATTTTTGGTGGTGCTATAATTGCCAGAAGATAACTCTTTTTTTTAGACAGAATCTCACTCTGTCACTCTGGGGTTTAATGCCACAGCATCATAGCTCAGCAGCTACCTCAGACTCCTGGGTACAAGTGACCCTCTTGCCTCAGCCTCCTGAGTAGCTGGTACTACAGGTATCTGAAACCATGCCCAGTTAGCTTTTCTATTTTTAGAAGAGATGAGGTTTTGCTCCTGTTCAGGCTGGTCTTGAACTTCTGACCTTAAGCAATCCACCCACTGAGCCTCCCAAAGTGGTAGGATTATAGGCATGAGCCACCATGCCTGGCCTTAGGATAATAGGTAATTCTTGAGCTCCAACTATGTTACCAGGATGATTTCAGACAACAGAGATGCACAGCAGTGAGTGAAAGCCTCGGCAGAACACCTTCTAATGTTCCAGACAAACATAAATGCATCAACTCATGTCACAACAGCATGGGCATGCATGAGGAGAGCTATTACAGTGTGATGACCAACCAAGTCCTCAGAGTCCTGAGTAAAATGAGAATGTGAGCACTAAAACAGGCAGACAAAAAGGGAAAAGAATAGCACTTTCAAAGGTCCCAGAAAGGCATATGCCTCAGCCCTTGGTAGGCATAGCACCAAAGCTGGTGTGGTTGGGGCAGGTGGGCCAGAGGAGAATAGTACAGATAGGAAATGAGAAGTTCGCAAGAGCCAGGCCATGGAGAGCCTTGATGGGAAGAAAGGGGGACAGAGGAGAAAAAAGTTAATTGCTGTAAAGCAATGAGTAAAGATATCCTAAATTAGCAAAGCCAAAATTAAAGGTGGAGGCACATTTAGTGACCATTCTTAAAATAGAATCAAGACCATCACAGCTTTCCAACAAAATCTATCTAAGCTTTATCACATTCATAAGGCTTAGAACTGCTTACAAAGTATGAATTTTTCCCCCTTTATTCTTAAGGTTTGGATTTAAAGACAAGCAATACAAAATAGAATTTTAAGTGATTTAATGATGACAGATTGAAATAATAATTGGATTAGTTAATAGTCATGTTCACATATAGATTTGCAAACACTGTTGGAACTGAAACCCTAGTGTAAGGTATTTAAATTAAATGCATGTATACTTTAAAACTCAGGGAACTGCAGCATGACTAATTTATGATATGTCTATTGTCCTTTTAAAGTTGTAAATGCACTCAGAAAAGAATTAACTTGTCATTTTTTGCTGAACAAATCACCAAAATAAAGGGAACTGATCGAGCTTTATACATTTTATGCTCTAGTAATTTTTTATTGGATAGAGTGGGACTATTGATTATGGAAAGCTACGCTAAAGTGCAAAGCTCTTTGCTCTTCAGCAGATGGCTTTGCTAGCCAAACTTCACATATGTATTACTATAGACTTCCATCACTGAGCATAGCACTTAACAGTACATTAACTTTCTACACTAACTGGGAGACAAATCTTCCATCCAGGAGGATTTAAAGTGGCACAATGGGGACTCATGAAATAATACACACCAGCAATAGACAGGCCCACTAACAAAGTATCAGGCTCCTTTTGAAACAATATCCAGAATCTTTGAAAACTGTTTTTTCTTTTCCAAAACAGATTCTTTTTTTTTTTTTTATTGAATGGTAACTGTGTACATTAATGCACTTCTGGGGTACAGTGTGTTGTTTTCGCACACAATCCAAGACACTTCCATCAAACTGGTTAACATAGCCTTCATGTAACTTTCTTAGTTACTGTGTTAAAACGTTTATAACTCATAGAAAGATTCACTTGTACCCTTGTAAGATGAACCACAGAAGTGAACCCTCGAATCCCTCTCCCTCCCCTGACTCCCCTCTCCCCCACCATATCCTTAGGTTGTTATTAGGTTATACCATATGATTCTCTCAATTGATGCAGAAAAAGCTCTTGATAACATCCAGCATCCCTTTATGATCAGAACACTTAAGAAAAAGTATCCAATGTACACACCCCTATTATGAAATTAATTTAAACCTTTTTATATGAAAGCTATAACCAAAACAGATTCTTCTGGGGGTTCCAGGTCATTGCCTAATTTAAAAAATTTTTTAAAAGAATCCATTTGTTTATATGACAACCATTTTTTGAGTTTCGACTATGCATAGCATCTTAGGTGCTGTGGCAAAAAATCAATGGGAGATTTAGAAGATGTGATCAGGATGTGAGTGCCTAAAAGGCAAACTCAGACAATAATCTTATTCCTCACCATTTTTTGAAGCAACCCTTATAAGCAATGATAACAGAGACATTTTATCTAGAAAACCAGACACAATATCAGCAGGAGAATGGTGAATAATCAGTTCCATGGCAAGCTCCATGCATGCCCCTTATTTCATCTCTTTGATGGCACCAATTTCAGCTTCTTTTATTAAAAATACCTTTGAATCCAGCCCCTACTTTATATAGTAAGTGTAAGCATGGAATAAAATACTCTGTACAATGCTGTTCTGGAGCTACCTCCATTTAAGCATGAATTCATACATTCATCCATCCAGTGTTTAGTGAGCAATTATTATAAGCCAGACACTTTACAAGGTGCTTCTCTGTCTACTAAGGTAGAGGAAAGAAAATAATCACATCCACACGTGTCAGATTATATCAACTATTAAGCACTATTAGACGGCATAGTTACAGTGTTCCAAGTGCTGTAGTATATTACACAACATTTTTTTTTATATTGTTTGGGATTCATTGAGGGTGCAAAGAATTAGGTTACCCTGACTGCATTTGTTAGATAAAGTACCTCTTATATGTGTAGCATGCCTTGAAGGTGGGTAGGTTAGCCATACACCGTGACTACTCCGCCCTCTCCTACCTTCCCACTTGCTCATTCCCCTACCCACCTCATCTTCTTCCTTCATTTTAGAATCATGTACATTGCATTCTTGCTTCTCCATTCCTGGGATGCTTTTTTTTTTTTTGTTACATCATAGCTGTGTACATTAATGCAATCATGGGGTACAGTGTGGTGTTTTACTATACAAGTTTTACTATACAATTTGAACTATTTTCATCAAACTGATTAACACAGCCTTCAAGTCATTTTATTATTGTGTTAACACATTTATATTCTACTTTTAGAAAGATTCATTTGTACGTGTATAAGATAAACCATAGAGGTGATCCCACCAATCACCCTCCCTCCACCCATCCACCCCCTCCCATTACTTTCCCACCTCTCCATATTCTTAGGCTATGATTAGGTTATAGCTTATATACAAAAGCTATAAATTAGTTTCATACTAGGGATGAGTACATTGGATGCTTATTCTTCCATTCTTGAGATACTTTGCTAAGAAGAACATATTCCAGCTCCATCCATGTAAATATGAAGGAGGTAAAGTCTCCATCTTTCTTTAGGGCTGCATAACATTTCATGATGTACATATACCACAGTTTATTGATCTATTTGTGGATCGATGGGCAATTTGGGCTTCTTCCATCACCTAGCAATTATGAATTGGGCTGCAATAAACATTCTGATACAAATATCTTTGTTGTAATGTGATTTTTGGTATTCTGGATATATACCTAATAAAGGAATTGTAGGATCAAATGGCAGGTCTATTTTTAGTTCTCCAGATATCTTTCCAAAAGAAATGTATTAGCTTGCATTCCCACCAGCAGTGTAGAAGCGTTCCCTTTTCTCTACATCCACGCTAGCATCTCCGGTTTTGGGATTTTGTGATATGGGCTAATCTTACTGGAGTTAGGTGATAGCTCAAAGTAGTTTTGATTTGCATTGCTCTGATGATTAAGGATAGTTAGCATTTTTTCATGTATCTGTAGGCCATGCACCTATCCTCTCCAGACAAATTTCTCTTCAAGTCCCTTGCCCAACCTGAAATGAGATCACTTGTTCTTTTCTTGCTAATACGTTTGAGTCCTCTATGGATTCTGGTAACTAAACCTTTGTAAGAGACATAATCTGCAAATATCTTCTCCCATTCTGAGGGCTAATTGTTTTACTTACTGTGTTCTTGGCTGTGCAGAAGCTTTTTAGTTTGATCAGGTCCCAATAGTGTATTTTTCATGTAGCTTCAATTGCCCAGGGGGTCTTCCTCATAAAATTTTCACCCAGGCTGATTTCTTTAAGTGCTTTCCCTATACTTTCTTCTTGTATTTTTTGGTTTTATGTCTTAAGTTTAAATCTTTAATCCAGTTAGAGTCTATCTTAGTTAATGGTGAATGGTGTGGATCCAGTTTCAGTCTTCTACAGGTTGCCAGTCAGTTTGTACAACACCATTTGTTAAATAGGGAATATTTTTCCCCACTCAATGTTTTTAATTGGCTTGTCAAACATCAGGTAATGGTAGGTAGCTGGATTCATCTATTGGCTCTCTATTCTGTTCCATATATATACTTCTCTGTTTCTGTGCCAGTACAATGTCATTTTGATCACTGTAGATTTATACTATAGTGTGAGGTCTGGTAGCATGATTGCTCCTGCTTTGTTTTCATTTCTGAGTTAATGTCTTATTTGAGGTTTTTTCTGATTCCATAAAAAATGAAGTATTTTTTCAAGATCTTTAAAGTATGACAGTGGAGCTTTAAAAGGGATTGCATTAAAATTACATATTGCTTTGGGTAATATGGACATTTTAACAATGTTGATTCTTCCCAGCCATGAGCATGGTATGTTTTTCCATTTGTTAACATTTTCAGCTATTTCTTTTCTTAGAGTTTCATAGTTCTCTTTGTAGAGATCTTTCAGGTTAAACTCCCAAATATTTCATCTTCTTTGGTGCTACTGCGAACAGAATAGAGTTCTTGACTATTTTTTCAGCTTGACTATTATTGGTATATATAAAGGCTACCAATTTCTGAGTGTTGATTTTGTAACCTAAGATATTGCTTTATTCCTTGATCACTTCTAAGAGTTTTGTAGTAGAATCCCTGGTGTTTTCTAGATATATAATCAGAACATCTGCGCAAAATGAAAGATTGATCTCTTCTGATCCTATATGGATACCCTTGATTGCCTTTTCTTGCCTCATTGCAATGGCTAAAACTTCCACTACAATGTTAAAGAGCAATGGAGACAATGGGCAAACTTGCCTAATTCCTGATCTGAGTGGAAATGATTTCAATTTAACTCTATTCAATACAACATTGGCTATAGGTTTGCTGTAGAAGGTCTCTATCAGTTTAAGAAATGTCCCTTCTTTACCAATTTTCTTAAGTTTTTTGACCATCAAGGGATGCTAGATATTATCAATTGCTTTTTCTGCATCAACTGACAATTACATGGTCTTTGTATTTGTTTATGTGATGAATTATGTTTATAGATTTATGTATGTAGAACCAGCCTTAAGAGCCTGGGATAAACCCACTTGGCCATGGTGTATAATTTGTTGGATGTGTTGTTGGATTCTGTTTGTTAGGATCTTGTTGAATATTTTCACATCAATGTTCATTAGTGATATTGGTCTATAATTTTCTTTACTTGTTGGGTCTTTTCCTGGTTTGGGGATCAAGGTGACGTCTGCTTCATAGAATGTGTTGGGTAATATTCTGTCTTCTTCTAAATTTTGGAAAAGGTTGAGTAATATAGGTACTAGTTCCTCTTTAAAGGTTTGGTAGAATTCTGACGTGAAGCCATCTGGTTCCATGCTTTTCTTTTAGGAAGATTTTGTATAGTTGATGCTATTTCAGAACTTGATATAGGACTATTCAACATTTCCACTCCATTCTGGCTAAGTCTTGGGAGGTGGCATGCTACCGAGTATTGGTTGATTTCCTTCAGATTGTCATATTTCTGGGAATAAAGTTTTTTATAATATTCATTAAGGATTTTTTTCATGTCAAAAGGGTCTGTTGTTATTTCATCTTTACCATTTTGATTGATGAAATTAGAGATTTTACTCATTTTTTCTTGGTTAGGTTGGCCAAAGGTTTATCTATTTTATTGACCTTTTCAAAAAACCAACTTTTTGGTTGGTCTGTTGTATAATCCTTTTTTTCTCAATCTCATTTAATTCTGCTCTAATTTTGGTTATTTCTTTTCTTGTATTGGATTTGGGATTGGAAATTGGAATTTTCTTCCTTTTCCAGTTGCTTGAGATGTCCCATTAAGTTGTTAACTTGCTCTTTTCCGTTTTCTTGAAGTAAGGCTTGCAATGCTATAAATTTCCCACTTAGGACTGCCTTTGCGGTATCCCAGACTTTCTGATAACTCGTGTCTTCATTTTCATTTTGTTTTAAAAATTTGGTAGTTTCCTTCTTGAACTTGTCTCTGACCCATCTATCATTCAGCATAATGTTAGTTAGCGTCCATGTTTTTGTATGAGTCTGCAGATTCCTGTTGTTACTGTGTTCAAATTTATTCCATGATGGTCCGAGAAGATGTATAGAATAATTTCTATTCTTTTAAATTTGCTGAGGTTAGACTCGTGGCCTAAGATGTAATCAATTTTGGAATATGTTCCATGGACTGATGAGAAAAATGTGTATTCAGTTTTGTTAGAATGAAATGTTCTATAGATGTCTGTTAAATCCAATAGTTGAATAGTTACATGTAAATCTAAAATTTCTTTGCTAAGCTTCTTATTGGATGATCTAACCAACACTGCTAAAGGAGTGTTAAAATTTCCGACATGATGGAGCTGGGAGAGATCAAGTTGCTCATGCCTGTTATAGTATCTCTTATAAATTGAGGTGCATTCTGGTTGGGTGCATAGATACTGATAATTGAGACCTTATCATATTGAGTATTACCCTTAAATATAAATATACCACTTAAATATAAAGTGGCCATCCTTGTCTTTGGTTACTTTTGTTGGTTTAAACCCAATTATATCTGTGAAAAAAAACTGCAACACCTGCTTTTTTCTGCTTTCCATTAGCCTGAAATATAGATGACTATCCTTTCACCCTGAGTCTATATTTATCATTTAAGGTAAGATGAGATTCTTGTCTACAGGAGATGTCTGATCTGAGTTTCTGTATCCAATAGCCAATCTATGCCTCTTTAGAGGACAATTTAAACCATTCACATTGATTGCAATTATTGAGAAGCTTGGTAAAATTTGGGGTATCGAGTTGTTC
This sequence comes from Galagoides demidoff, assembly GCA_963574575.1. Taxonomy (NCBI): domain Eukaryota; kingdom Metazoa; phylum Chordata; class Mammalia; order Primates; family Galagidae; genus Galagoides; species Galagoides demidoff. The sequence continues at coordinate 41,826 of CAUYQV010055297.1, forward strand.
GAAAGTCCAGTGGACATTTTTAATCCTTTTGCCACTGTGGAAGTTAGAATTTAATCAGAAGTTTCTGAGTGAGTTTACTTTTGTGATGGAGGATTGCACTGGTCATTATGCAGGATAGCTCTGAGAATATCCTGAAGAACTGGTTTAGTTATGGATAATTTATTCAACATATGAATGTCATTAAAGTGTTTAATTTCTCCATTATAAATGAAACTCAGTTTAGCTGCATACAGGATCCTGGGTTGAAAGCTATTTTGTTTTCGGAGGTTAAAATTCGATGACCACCCTCTTCTTGACTGAATGTTTTCAGCAGAGAGATCTGCAGTCATTCTAATATTCTTCCCCTTATATGTTATGTTTTCCTACGTCTAGCTGCTTTCAGGATTTTCTCTTTCATATTAACACTAGTGAAGTTAATTATGATGTGTCTGGGGGATGTCTTACTTGGGTTGAGTCGTGCCGGGGTTCTGAAGCTGTCTGCTATCTGAACTTCAGGATCTCTTGGCATATCTAAAAAGTTTTCTTTCATTATTTCATGAAGAAGAGCCTCCGTTTTTTGTGAAGCAACTTCATAACCTTCATGGATTCTTATAAGGCAAATATTAGTTTTCTTTGAATTACTCCAGAGCTCTCTGAGAGAATGATCCATCTCTGCTTTCCATTTTTGTTCTTCTTTGGATGCTTGGGCAAATTCAAAAGCTTTGTCTTCAATGTCTATGATCCTTTCTTCTGCCTGCTGCATTCTACTACCAAGGGATTCTACCATGTTTTTTAGATCTTTGAGGGCTGTAATCTCTTGCCTGAATGTATCAAAATCTTTGGTGGTTTTTACTTTGAATTCGTGGAATTCTTGAGTGAACTTTTGGAATGCTGCTTGAATTTCTAATTCTATCTTTGCCTCTATTCTATTAATCTTGTTTGCAATCTAAATTCTGAATTCAATTTCTGACATTTCAGCCATCTGTTTATGAAGGGGATCTTCAGTTATATCTGCCACATCCTTTCTTACGGGGGGGGGGGGAGCATTGATCTACTCTGATTATTCATATTATCAGAGCTCTTCTGCTGATTCCAACCCATGATTATTTTACCCCATATGGCTTTTCCCCTTGAGCTTTGTGAAGGACCCGTATGGTGTTACGGCCTGAGAGACTGGGGACCTGCTTGGTGTGTTGGGGCTAAGCGGCTCTGTCTTATTTTCAGGTGGTCTCTGTCCTACCCTAGTGAATCAGTTACTCTTGGTGGAAGTCTCAGCTTTGGAGAAATACCAGCAATTAAGTCGTCCTTCCCCCCACAACAACAATTGGGCAAGGAAAATCAACCCTTCCCTCAACCATACACCCAGGGTACCACTTTGGATAGTCCTTGGGTGATTGGCCCATTTCAAGTGGTCCAAATCAGTTATCCCAGTCAGCATCAGTCTCAGGTGTGACAGTTCAAAACGTCTCCAGCAACTACATAGTAGGGGTCTGCTGGCAGCTCAAATATGACTTGCTCCAGGGCTCGGTGAGGGTAAATAGACACACTCAGCAAATGAATTAGTCTGGGAAGGTTGATGCCTCCTTCCCCACCTTGCACTCAGTCACTGGTAATCCCACAGGGCTATGACCCAGTTCCCTCCAGTAAGCAAATGTTCCCGGAATTTACGACAGCCTGAGTCACCAGGAGATCTGTGTCCAGCAGGGGGAGATGAGGCCTGACATCCTTGGGTGCTTAATTTAGGCTGGGGCAGTTCACCCACTTCCAGCCCTGCACCTGGTTGATGTTGCTGGAAGAACAGCATAGAGCAACTTCACAGAAATTGTTTCTATCCTGGCTAAATTCCTCTGCAGTTCAGACGCTGCTTGAGCTAATAGAAATCACAACTCAGCCCTGGGCAGCAAGCAATTAGTTTTTACACTCAGGTGTCAATTCCAGTTTCTGCCTGCCCGCTGCCTTTGTCTCAGCTAATAATCCCCTGAGGGCTGTGTGCTATTAGGTTCAGTGAAGCATTCCTCTGGCTCAACTCCCCCCTCAAAGTTTGTGGGCTCTGCGCATGCTCTGCCCAGGTGGGTACCGCCCTTACTCACAGAACTTCCCAAATCCGCTCCACCAGTGGCTGCCACTGGAGAAAATGCCCGGCTTCCTCTGGTTGCCCAGAGAGACAGGGTGTGTCTGTTCGGAATGGTCTCAGGAGTGTGAGCCTTATTGTTCCTGCTGCTACAGCTGCTGCTCTGCAACTCAGGATACTGTAGCTCCTATATGGTTCCCTCTCAGTTGACCATCCTCTCCTCACTCCCATGCCACAGAATCAGCACAGACCAACACCAGCCCTTTCCTGCTCCACTCATGAAAATGCCCAGGAATCTGGACTCCATGGGTCACAGACCTCCAGACCTAGACTTCAGGGTGAGAGTGGAGGGGAGTCCTGGGAGTTTAGAGTTGCAGGCAGAGAATATATACAGTTTTATACAGTTTTACAGTTTTATGCCTGGCAGGAGAGTGCCATAGCACCCTAGTAGGGGTAGGAGGTCCAGTTTTTAGAGGGTCTCTCCCATGGGATAGAGTGGGAGGACATTTGAACTCTGCTTGCTTGTTTGTATGGAATAAAATGTGAGCCCTTCTTGTGGGGAAGGGGACTCCCATCCGCTTGGTGGTGGATTTTATACCTTTTGTTTGTTTGGGTCGCAGCTCACCTCAGCAGAGTTGATATGCATTATTCAACCTTCTCTCTTGGCTCAGCTGCAAATCATTGGCTTAATTGCTAAACTTCTGTCCTTTAAGTCTCCTTCTAGATGGGAGCCTCTGTGGAAAGCTGGCTGCAGTCCGTCATCTTGCCTCTGCCTCCCCCCCCCCAACTCTTGTGATACTTTACTAAAAAGAATGTGTTCTACCTCTATCTAGGTTAATAGAAAAGATGTAAAGTCTCCATCTTTTTTAGGAGATGAATAGTATTCAATGGTATGCATATACCACAGCTTGTTAATCCATTCCTGGGATAGTAGGCATATAGGCTATTCTTAAGGTAAATAAACCTAGTGAACATATACAGAAAGTTGTTTGTTTTCTAAATTCTCCTGTGATTATCACAGTGGCAGGTCAAAGCAGATATTGGATAAACATCCCTTCACAACACATCATTCTTTCTCAATAGGCAAAGGAAGCAAGCAACCAAGCCAAGCTTTCATCCACCATCCTTCTCCATGGCACTATTGCCAGCCTCAGTACTCATCTAAATATCCATCAACCAATTCCCAAGGTTTTCTCAAGGAAAAAGAATTATATCTGGAAAATCTAATATTACTTTAGTGCCTCAAAAACATGTTAGGAAAAATCAGGCTCATCTTACATGTTTGTTGTACAAGCAAATCTGTGTGGGCTGCAAGGTATCCAGATAGGTCTCTCAGCCTGAGCTGGCTCTAGACTTCCTGTGAAAGATCTCTAGAGTACCCATCTGTGTGAGGTAGATAGGTTGACTTCTCAAAAGAAGTCAACCCTGCCTTAACCCAGGGTATCCAGGGGAAAGGGGACAGAGGTCTGATCCCTGAGGGGACAGGATGGACTATCCCTGTTTCTGAAAGTCAGCTGGTAGGGAGGAGCTAAAATCTTTAAACGTCTGATATATACTTAGACCAGGAAACCTGGCTTACTTCCCCTGCAGGGATAGAACTGGTTTTTTACCTCCCCATTTCTAAATACATCATAGGCCTTTGTTAGCAACCCCCTATCCTTTACCCAGTTTCATTCTCTCCAATCTTCCTGGGAATTTAGGATTCTTTCAACCTTATCTTTTGGCAATTTTGCATTTTGCATATGCACCTTTGTTAGAAATCAATAAAACCCTTCTGAAGAAGTCACAGAAGAGTTGAATTTTCTCAGTTTACTGTTTGGCCTAAGATAATGAAAGCCTTTCCCAGGCATTCTCAGACTTTACGTTTTGTTTTGTTTTTTTGTTTGTTTGTTTGTTTGTTTGAGACAGAGCTTCAAGCTGTCCCCCTGAGTAGAGTGCTGTGGCTTCACTGCTCACAGCAACCTCCAACTCCTGGGCTCAAGCAAGTCTCCTGCCTCAGCCTCCCAAGTAGCTGGGACCACAGGCACCCACCACACTGCCCAGCTATTTTTTGGTTGCAGCCATCATTGTTGTTTGGCAGCTGGGGCTGGATTCAAACCCGCCACCTTAGGTGTATATGGCTTGTGCCTTAGGCACTTGAGCCACAGGCACTGAGCCAGACTATGTTTTAAACTAGCATAGATTATTTTTTCCTCAGCATTTTTTTCAGTCAGTTTTCAAACCAGATTGACATCTATGTGCAGTGACCTCCAATACCCACAACAAGAATAAATTCATGCATACCAGAAACAAAGAGGACAGATTAAAAGAGCACATCTATTCAGCACTAGACCAGAGTATTGATGTGATATTTTACAAACTGAGAAGCATCACAAAATCTACATAAGACTATCAGCCACGCAGCTTCTGCCTTGAGATTTTTTTTTTAGAGTTTTACTTTGCCCTGATCACTATCACCATTTATTAGTGCTGTCTTATGTTCTATTTCAAACACTAAATGATTATTTAAGAGACAGAATAGCTATTTTCACAAGAAAACTCTTGCCTCCCAGTGGAGTGGTAAAAGTTGCTGGCAGGTCAACTGAAGTGTCAGTTCTTAGTTGATATGTTTTTAATATTCTTGTGTGTTACAGTGTTCTCAGCCAGAATGGGGCCCTCCACTAAAGCACAAAGGATCTTGAGTCATAGGCATGCCAATATCAGGTCATGAAGCTCCTTAACATGAAGTATTTATAATAGTATAGAGTCTGTGTCCTCTGTCTTTCTGCATCCTACCTCATAAGCAGGGCTGTCTCATCCTTTACAGAGGTAGAATGCTTTTTACCTTCCCCTTAGCTACAATGTAGCTAGATGTTAAACAGGGAAAGTACACAAGAGTCATATCTGCTTCTCTTACCTCTTCATGATACCAAATGATGGGGGATAACCACACCAAGAGCAAAGGTGGCAAGTGACAAGCAGATTTATCCTGCCTCTCCCATGTCCATTCTGCACCCCATAACATACACTGCGAGTGTTCAGTGTCATGCTGGAATGCAAGAGCATCATAAAATTATGAGCAGAGGGGAGGAAGAAATTTCTTGGGGTCTACATATGCTTGGTCAAGAACTGCACTTTTGAAACAAACTTAAGGCTACACAACGCTAACTCCCAAGCAGTGCTATAAATTTTAAAGTTAGCTTACCACACAGACAAGTATCTATCTCCCTTCAAGTTAACTAAATTGTCCTAAGACACCTTCCAAAATATCATGACCCCATAGAGTACTTCTAGAATGGGTTTCTCTTGGTTATTACTCCCTCCATGGAATCATGCCTTAGGGACTAATACAGGCAAAATGATGGTCACTGGAGCCCTGCTGGGGAGAAAAAGTAGCCCTCAAAGTGATGGAATGGAAGGATGTTAGTATACAAAGACTAGAACACTTCTCTATCTACTATCTACTCTGTTCTTAAAATATTTTCATCCTAATTCCCTGAATGGTTAATTTACCCACTTCCTTTTAACACTCCACCCCTCAAATCCTACTTGTTCAAATGAAGCTTCTCTAATGACAGCATAGCTTAATTCTGTAACCTGTGCTAACGCTCTGTCACAGCATTCTAGAAGCTTCCACCTTTGCCTTACTTTAATGTTTTATTTTTTCCACAGCTCATGAACCAAGTTTATGAGTAACTTTACTTGTGTTATTTATTTGCTATACTTTCACTAAAATCCAGGTTCCAGGGGAGAGGGAATTTTGTGTTTGTTCTCTGAGGAATATCTAATGTTTAACATAGTATTTCACAGAGACCAAGAACTCAAATGTATATTTATTTACTGAATGAACACAGCTCCTATAGCAAAAATGGTGGGAGATTAAAGATAAAACAGTATTCCAAAAGAGTTTAAGAAATATTAGGAAGGGTCAGAGAAATGTATATTTCCCCTGCTAGGAAGAAGTAATGTGAATTAAATTGCTTGATGCATATGACTTGCTCGTGAGTTCTAAGAAAAGAGAAATAGGCATTTCTGTTCCATAATAGATATCTGTTTCCATTTCTCTTGTTCACAGTGAATTTTAATCACCATATAAAATTAGAAATAAAAGTTAGTACATAACCTTTATGCTTTCCTGTGGTAGAGGCCACAGCCCAGGCTTCAGGCAAATGTCAGCTGATTTTGTTAACTTAGCTGCTGTTATTTATTCATTCTCTTTCCTAAAACCAAGTGGAATCATTTTAACACATCATTCTTTCTAGGAAGTATTCACTGGTATTTCAGTGAATTCTGAAAGACTACTATTTCATGCAGATTTGCCATTTTTAAAAATTGTCAAACTCAGCAGCATTTTCAGAAAGTAGAAATACAGGGCCAGGTTCATTGTCAATAAAGTTTGTCAGCCACTATTTTTAGATGTTAAGGTTCAATCAAATGAAGATCACTGTAGAAACTCATCTTAGATGCCTCTTGAATTAATACTATTCCACATTATTTTGAAGGGAAAAAATGATGCATATGAAACATGTATATTTGTATATCGTGACTCACCTTGTGCCTGCCTTTACTATTCCTGATGTCAGAGTCAATGTGATGTCATGGAACGAATACTGAATTAGGGCCAAAAGGATCTGTGCTTAAATCTGAACAATACCAATTTAGACCCCCTTAACTCTCAAAAGTAAATCATAAACTCTATGTTACTATAAATATCCTTTACATTTCATTAGTTAATTTGTAACTTTGTTATAATTATTGGCCAATGGTAAATAATAAAAGGAAAGCATTGTTTAACAAATGCTTTCTCAGCGTTATCAGGAAGGTACCATCCTGACTTCCAAGAGAACTGGAATAGTTATTAATAAGAAAATAGAAGGATGTCTATAAATTTAAAAATCATTGAAAAAATCAGGAAGTGATTAGTACCTATTCCATGAAAAAAATGAAGGCCATAGGAACCAATGTGAAAGTCATCCTGCAACCCATATTCTAGTCCTGCCTACCTACCATTGAAATTATACTTCTAAAGTATAACTCCAAAGGGGTAAAAAAATTCCAAGTTACCCAGAAGAAATATTTCTAGCCCATGAAATTACTATAGTATACCGGCTAAAGAAAGGAGAGATTCTCTTTCTGGAGGAAAGAAACACCTGCTAATAGCAACATCATAGTCATTCTCATAGGGCCTCCTGTACATGCATGCTAAGCCCTGGGCAGGTATGTTACATGACTATTCTCCAGGGTTTCAATCCTACCACACAGGCAGTATCATGAAACACATTCTACTGAAAAGAGAAATGTCTTAAAAGAATTATATAGCTTGTTCAAGTTCACACAGTTAGTGATGGAGATGCAATTTTAATCCAGGTATATCCAATGTCAAAAGGAAGAGAGACCCCCACAGTTATACCATGTCTAAGCCTTTGCTTTGTTCCAAAATTAATTTTTTGAAAGGCAGGATACATATTTAACCCCCAAAGGAAGGATTCTGTGAGACTGTGAGTTGAGTTGTAACGGGACCATGAACTGTGTCTACATTTTTTGCTGTGGAGTAAGAAATAAGAAGCTAAGGGGTCGTTTTAGTAAAAAATGAATGATCATTATGTAAGAAGTGTATTCAGTCAACACTGATTCCAGTTGTAGAAGAGGGCAGTGAGAGTGGCAAATCTGACAACAGAAACCCGTATTTCCTATACATAATCATGTGAGCTTTCAGGAAGACCCAGGCTTCAACCCATAAACACTTGTTGGATTTGTAACACCCCTATTCAAGAGTCTAGCAGCCTAGGACATTTATTCCACCCGCCAGGTGTTTTTGCCACCACTGTCTATCCTGCTTAGTAGCCGACTCATCCCAGGGCCCACAGTCCGGCCCTCCAACAGTCTGAGGGACAGTGAACTTGGCTCCCTGTTTAAAAAGTTTGAGGACTCCTGCCCCTACTCTTTACACATCATCGAACGATCAATTCATACAAGAATTTACGTTTGATTTTTTTTTTTCTGAAGAAATAATTCTGTAATCTTAGAGGCTACTAGAAACTATAGGAAATGTCCATTTTAAATAGCTATAGCTTCCACAGAAATAGTTTAGGGTAGCTGTCCAGCAGAAATTACCAGCAGACTTCTGCTGTTATTAGACCTGGACCACTGTAAGTTAACAACCTAAAGGAAAGCCGGTGGTCTTACATGGGGCTACAGAGCCGGGCAAAATATAAACAATATCAAGTATCAAAACATAGCTAATAATGGGTGGTAACCCGTTTTCCAGTATTCACTGGCTTCCTGGGGACTCTGATGTCACAGAAGAGCAGTGAGATGTAGAGACAGAACTGGGTTAGAGTCAGGGTACCTTCACTCGGCGCCTACACAACTTCAGGAACTACTCACTCTCTCTGAGCAGTTACAGCTTCATTTACAAAATTAAAATGTTATGAGTGGCTTTTTAGGTTGCTGTAAGAATTAAGAGTTTTGCATCAGATAATAATCACAGGTTATGATCATGTACTGCCTGCCATGTGCTGGATGAAGTAAGTGCAGCTGGGAAACTAGGAGACTAGAATTAAGTCTAGTCTCCTAACATTCATAAAGTTAAAAGTCTTAGAAACAGGACTTGAACCCAGGTAGTTAGCACCAAAGGCCATGATCTTAACACACTGTCCTATACCACTAAGTATCAAAATTCTATAGGGAGTGAAGAATATAAGAATACAAGTCACAGGTACTTTTGCTACTGTTAATATTCCTATCACCACATAAGATGAGGTTACATGTTAAAACATTCAGACCAAAGAACATGTAATACCTGGGACATTGCTGCAGATGTTCTCCTTCAACAATGCAGGCCTCTTTCTCAAGAAGTTCAGGACACCCCTTCCCACCTCCAATAGCCATATGCTTTACGTTCCGGCTCCTGCTCCTAAATCCTGGCATGAGATTCCCCAAACGACACGTCTTGGAGCAGGGGCTCCAGGAGGACCACTCAGAGGTTTCACAGTCTTTTGGCATGATGCAGGACTGAACCGTCAGTGGGAAGGAGTCCTGCATGCAAAGGCTGAAGGAACAAAAGCAGGAAACAGGAGGCCATAGATTAATAAATGCAACCACCACATGTAGTGTCTACTATGAGAAAAAAAATTAAAATGTTAGAGACATCATGAGAAAATAGTGGAGGACATAACATTTTAAGACTGTACACTCTATTTCAACTGAAACCATGCAGCTGTTCCACTCTAGCTGGACACACATGTAAGATGGGTCCACCTTCATCAGTCCTACTGGAAATAGCAGGGTCCTTCTTGGGTGCTTTAACTGATGGTGTTGCCTATTACTACCATCTGTGACCATGCTTCATGTTACAGACACTATCTCACAGCAAGCTGATGAGTTTATATCTCATTACCTGCAAAGTGCAGGTAAAAAAAACTTAGGCTCTGGAAGGCTAAATAATTTGTCCAGTGTCAAACAAAGGTAAGTGTAAGCTTTATTATATTGATGTGTCTATTCTTATAAAAATTGTGCTGTAAAAAAGTTGTGTTATGTTTCCCCACTTTGTTAGGCTCTGAGCATCTATTTCCTCATCTGCAAAATGTGTGTGCAATCAAGTACTAACAGTCTAATTGGGAAATAGGGAAATAAATAAAAAGATAATGTAATAATGTGATGAACCCAACATAAGAGCATTTATAATGAATAGGAAAACACTGAAGAGGCAGCCAAGGATGAATCACCTGAGAAAGCAGGTGGGTGCTTAAAGAAAAGGACACCTGAACGGAGTGTTTAAAAAATTAATAGGAGCTTCTCAGGCATAGAGAGAACTCTATTCTTAGCCAAGAGAATAGCATATCCAAAGCCTTGAAATAATACCCTGTGGGGACTGGAACCTCTATTAAGCTGGGACTAGCTGTACTGGCTCACAAAAGCAGGAATTTCCAAGCCACTTAACTTTATACAAGCTTAAAAGTGGTTAAGGTAGGAGTATTTACACTACAGAAATCAGCAAATACTCCAAATCAAGCCCTCTTGATTTCAGACCCCAAGACCCACTTGTTAAATGTTTAATGAGCACATCACTGGAAAAAAGTGTAAGCCAATTTGTTCAACTGAAAGAGAAAGTGCAAGGAGGAAAGTGGATCAATAAGAGGTACAAGAATTCTGTAAAAGTAGCTCTGGAATGGCTTCATGGGCTAAGGAACTTGGTTTTAATAGAGTATTAATTTCAAGTAGAGAAGTCAGACTCACATGGGAAGATAATACTTCAAATATGAATTGGGATTCTTTCTTTTTTCACTTCTGTGTTATTAACCCTTCCTTTACTCAGTCAGAGGCACCCATTACTTTGGGAGGAAAGAAAGGCTCACTTAGACAGGGTTTGTGTAATTGTTCCTCTGTATATGGTCAAAAAGACGGAGAAGTCTTAAATTGTTTCCAGGTTTCCAACCTGGGAAAATGTGCAGATCAGACCACTTATCGCAGATGGTGTCCAGGTGAGAATAAAGCATCATCACATTTGGCCAGAGTGATGAGTCAATTTTAATAAAATTCCATATTTATATTCCTCATTGAGAGTTAATGTGTTATTCATAGAGAAAAGGGTAAACTGTGATAAGACAAACCTCTGGTCCAACTTTTAAAAAATCTATTTAGATCATATAGACTCCTTCAAAATGAAAAGAGAAGTATATCATTGTCATTATTCCATCCAAAGTGACATTTTGAGGGCCTGGGATCAAACCACACTAGGAAGAATCTTTCCTGAAAAAATTCCACCTAATACAGAATATAATGTCACTGAGCAACATGGAGGTTGTGGGGGGGCCATGACATGAAGCTGTGGATGAAGAAGTTCCTAGATTTTGATTTTTCAAAAATTTTTGTGTGCTGAGTTATACCCCTTGAAAATCAGTATGGTCAAGTCCTAACTTCCAGAATGTAACCTCATTTTGAAATGGGGTCTTTAAAGAGGTGCTATGTTAGAATGAGGCCTTAGCATAGGCACTACTCAGTAGGACTGGGCCTTCTAAGAATAAATTAGGACACAGACACACACACACACACACACACACACACACACACATACACAGCCGGAAGACGGCCATCTAAGCCAAGGACAGAAGACTCAGTGAAAGGACCCCTGCCAACACTCTTGGACTTCCAGTTTCCAGAATGTGGGAAAATTGTTTGTTTGGTTTGTTTTTTTTGAGACAACTAGTCTGTGATACTTCATCAAGGCAGCTGGAGTAAGCAAATACAGAATGTAATTAAGTACTTTGAATTGTGTATGCTTTTAGAAAATAAGTCTTAATTCCCAAGATGGACCCTATTCTTCCCCTGATTAAGAACACCCCGTAGTATTTTGTCCTCTGTCTGCTGCAGGTGAAGTAGTGGCCCGTTGTTCCCCATCTACCTGCTTGCACTGTCGATTGCTCACCTTTCCCACACTGGCTTTCCCTACCCAACTAGTAGAACAGGTAATCAGTCTCCAACAGTGACACATGTACAGAGTTGCAAGAATTAACTAAGCTTTTATATCTTTGGAAAGGGCTCCTAATTTTTGTTTTCTTACCCCCAAATGCATGTGTCCCATTGATTATATACTTGTGTGTTTTCTGCAATATTTTTGCTAGCCCACCTTCTTGATTAAAAAAAAAAAAAAAGACACTACATTGGGCATCAGTCTAATTTGATCAGTGAGATTCTCTTTTCTGGAAGAGTGGAAAGAACACTAAATAGTAAACAAGAAATACGTGGGTTGTTATTTTTGCATCACAGCATATTAAGATGACCTTAATCTTTTGGCTGCTTAGTTTCATTATCAGCAGGGAAAAAAAAAATAACATCAGTAGAATACATAATAATATCAATGACAATAATACAATAACAACAAAATCAACTTGTGGCAACCTTCAGCAAAAGTAGAATTGCCTTACAAACTAAATCCCACAATGAAGATTTTTGTCCACAGGCAGAAATATCAATTGATTCTTTCCTAGAACATGGTATGCCTTCTTATTGAAATGGGCCCGTATTGTTGATTTGTCTTTTAAAAGGGAGACACTGTTGTAATTTTACCTCCTTGACATTCATTCATAGAGCATGTCTTCATTTAGAAATTACTTCACAAGTAGTCAATTATAAAGGAAATCTTTAGAAATCTTAAAAAATTACTCTAGCAATTCTTACCTTCCCTGGAAATGTAGGGAAATCTCTCTACTTACAAAGAGGGCAGAAACTCTCATAAAATAACTATCAGCAGTAAATGCCTCAATTCATTATCACTTCAGTTACCACTACTTTACAACAATATCGAATATGTATATCAAACATACAAAAAAGAGTAGGGTAATATAAGAAAACACTAACATTTGGTTCAGATTTCCTTAAAAATGAGCAAAAAATTACAAATTCAGGTGAAATCCTCTGTGTCCTTTGAAATCCCTGTTTCATTTCTCGCTTCCTGGACATAGCTGACCACCATCCTCAAAGCAATTTGTAATATTTCAGACTTAAAAAAATATAATATAAAAAGAACAAATGTTTATACTTTAACTAAAGATGTATATACCTATATTTATAAAGAGCACATAGCATTGTCATGTTTTCTTTTAATTTTCCCCTAATTATCATTATACATATTGCTCTGAAAAATATTTTCCTTACTTAATATAATTTCTAGAGCTACCTATGTCAATAAATACAGATAGTATTCATTCATTTTTATTACTATTCAATATTCTAGTATGTGGGTACATGGCAATGTATTTATTCATTTCCCAATGAGTAGGCCCTTTGTGCTCGATTTCTTGCAGTTCCATAGGATGATACATTGAACCTCCTTCTACAAGTCTCTATGTATTGCACATGTAAGAGAGATTTCCCTAGTATTATTGCCTAGAATTGGAATATAAATATTTATACAAGAGAATGTGTTAGGTATTGCCCAATTTCTCCTTTGTAATATGCTCCCAATTCTTGGCATTATCAGGTTTATTTTTCTAAAATGTTGAGATAATGCATTTGTGTTTCAGATGGCCAGGAGGCTTCATGTTCTTCTCACATCTTTAGTGACTACCCAACTTTCTATTCTGCAAATCAGCCCCTACAGTTTGCCCACTGTGATATGCTGAATAATGGTCCCCTGAAGATATCCACATCCTAATCCTAAGTGCGTTATCTTACATGGCAAAAGGGATTTTGCAGATGTGATTAAGGATGATGAGATGGGGAATGATCCAAGTGGATCCAATATAGTCACAGCATCTTTATAAAAGGGCAATAGAAGCAAAGCATTCATCAAGTCAGAGAAACATAGGTTGGAGTGAAGTGAGGCCATACACCAAGAGTGTGGGCAGATTCTAGAATCTGGAAAAGACAAAGATGTAATTTCCTCCCCTAAAACAGCCAGAAAGAACATAAAATTGTGGTATATGTACACCATGGAATACTATGCAGCCATTAAGAAAGATGGAGACTTTACCTCCTTCATGTTTACGTGGATGGAGCTGAAAAATATTCTTCTTAGCAAAGTATCCCAAGAATGAAAGAAAAAGTATCCAATGTACTCAGCCCTACTATGAAACTAACTTATAGCTTTCATAGGAAAGCTATAACCCAATTTTAGCCCAGGAATATGGGGAGAGGGGGTAGGGGAGGGAGGAGGGTAAGTGGAGGAAGGGTGATTGGTGGGATCACACCTATGGTTCATCCTATAAGGGTACATGTGAATCTCTCTAATTGTAGAATATAAATGTCTTAACACAATAACTAAGAAGAAGACATGAAGGCTATGTTAACCAGTTGGATGAAAGTATTTCAAATTGTATACAGAAACAGTACACTATACCCCATGATAGTATTAATGTACACTTCTATGATAAAAAAAGAAATTAAAAAAATAGAAAATAAAAAAATTGCAGTGCCAAATCAAAAAAAAAAAAAAAAAACACCACACAAAATAATTTCCCTTAGTTCAATACCTTTAATTGTATTGCATTCTGACCTGTAATTTTTCCCACTGAGTTTAAGATGTGCACTCACATGAATAGGGTTGTGTGTGTGTGTGTGTGTCTGTGCGTGCACAGATAGATGTCAACAATAAATAGATATAAAGGTATATATATTATATTCTAAGTAGTAACTCTTAATAGTAGAAATTAATTAATTAATTTGGCTTAATTTCTTGCTCCCTACAACATTATCACATTCTATTCAGAGTTCCTGATCTCTGTTTATTTTGGTTTCATATTGGACTTCCCTTATATTCCTAAGGATTCTTTGCTATCAGGGATTAGAGTGATGCATTACAGATAGGAAATTCTTTGATCGAGCCATTTTATTGGAGCTCCTCAAATTTTCTGCTATCTTACCTTTCTCCCAAGATAGGAATCTCCTATGTCTTACTTCATGTGTGTGGACATGGTTGGTAGCTTTATGAAACAGATCTGCTGTCAGGGCACCCAAATAAACTGTGTATGGAATTTCACTTATACTTCCAGACACAGTACAGTGTTTCAGTATTATGTTTCACAACTATACTATGTTCTGTGGGTAAAGCGGTACTTTTTACGACCACTGAACACATTTGTCTTCAGTTATTTACCACCTATCATCCCTAAACCTGCTAAAAAATCTTGTATTTGTCATAATAGAAAAGAATATACTGTGATTATGTTTTATCGAAATAATTATTTACTTTCCTTTTACATAAAGTGTGATGAAGATTATTCATATATCCCAGAGGGTAATTCTCTAACTAAAGACTTAAAGATCCAGGTTGTGTCCACTTTATAGTATTACTATCAAGAATATGTAGCTTTCAAGTTCACCTTTGAAAAGGAAACAGAGGGCAGGTGGGCAGTCCAAGGTAATGCTTAATAAGTATAACTTACAAGGGGTTTCTGTTTCCTCTGCCCACATGCCATTGGCCAGACCTTGGTCAAATAGCTGCAATAAATTTGCAAAGAAGAGGGTGAGGGTAGAATATGGAAGAGGCCAGAGTATGATAAATGTATAGATTTGTACTTAATGCAATTATCTCCATATAAATTGAATTGCTTCTTGCAGAACTTCCAGTGAAGAAAAGCTTTCTACTTTTTCCACTCTGTTAGGTTAATTGCCACTCATCTCTTTGCTTTTCAGTTCTCCAAATCTGTTGACTTTTCTCATCTGTAATATAGTTTCCTATACGTTTTTCCTTGAGAATTCATGCCTTTTTAAAATTACTATCATTTAAGTAGTGTTCTGGAATACAACAGACAACAATGTTTATTCTCACTTTACCATATTCAACAGAAAACTGAAAAGTTATATGACACAAACTTTGCTAAAGCCATATAATGATCCAGTATATAAATCAACATATTCCTAGAAAACTAATTCTATTCTACATATAGAAAAAATACTAATGATAAATAATTAAAAACATGAGTCATTAATGGTGAAAATATT
This sequence comes from Galagoides demidoff, assembly GCA_963574575.1. Lineage (NCBI taxonomy): Eukaryota > Metazoa > Chordata > Mammalia > Primates > Galagidae > Galagoides > Galagoides demidoff. Next base: position 57,298 of record CAUYQV010055297.1, read on the forward strand.
TCAATTTCTATTAATTTAATTGTAAATTATATAATATCTCTTTACAGAACTTAATACTTCCAGACTATACTCTTTTTTTTTTTTTTTGAGACGGAGCCTCAAGCTATCCCCCTGGGTAGAGTGCCATGGCATCACAGCTCATAGCAACCTCCAACTCCTGGGCTCAAGCGAGTCTCCTGTCTCAGCCTCCCAAGTAGCTGGGACCACAGGCATCCGCCACAATGCCCGGCCATTTTTTGGTTGCAGCCATCATTGTTGTTTGGTGGGCCCGGGCTGGGGATTCGAACCTGCTACCTTAGGTGTACGTGGCTGGCACCTTAGCCAATTGAGCCACAGGTGCCAAGCCACCAGAATATACTCTTATAGTTAAAAATGTATTTTTTATAGAAGTGAAATTACAACTCTAAGAAAGTATCTTAGAAACAATAAAACAGTGGCCATTTTAAATCACCATTATTCCAATTATTTAACAAAAACATTGCTATTCATATGGTAGCATCTTACTCAAATTATAGCAAGATAACAAGGGAACAGTTGCTGCTAATTCAGGAAATGCTCATAAGATCACCCCCTGAAAATAATGCCAAGGAATAAAATGTGAATGGAAGACTGAGGAGAAATGAACCAGAACTGAGATAGGCTTAAAAGAGAATCTACTTGGGAAATCAGATACAATGTATGCTGTTACTTTTAATAATTTTGACTCCAAACTGTTAGCATTATGCTGCCACCAGTAAAACTAATAGAAACATCAAGAAAAACTATGAGAATGATAATTTGAAGGAGGAAAACATATATATACCAAGGTTTATCCCTGACTGCTTTAGAAACCCAATGAAAAAAATATTAACGTTGCCATGTATTGCAATATAAGATTTAACAAAGGCATTTGAATGAGCAGAGTTTTTTACAAATGTAGTCTGAAAAACAATTTTCTAATGTTGAAAGTAACTTTAAATTATTGAGAAAAAAATTAAAGATCACTAAGAAATTTAACTGAAAGAGATTTTCTCTATGACCTCCTTTCTCTGGTAAATTAACCTGAGATAACTTATGTCTGATTTGACAAAAATGTTTACCTAAGGTTAGTATTTACAACTAATTGGGGTGGGGTAGGTGTTATATAGTTGATTTATATGCCCCTCTTCTTTCAAATTCTCAATAAAATAAAACTACACTATTAAAATGCCTCTTACTTTCTTACCTTGATTTATACAATTTTAAACTTTTCAATACGTAATAAACCTAACATCACATAGTAAAGCTAAAATAGCAGTATGAAATTACATTTTAAATATGCTGTTCAGCTGCTTCTGTGCAATAGATTGTTCTATAGATATAGAGATAAACACACAGATCTGAGATATTAAATTCTTGACAAGAAATATCCTTGAGTGTGATGTTACATCAAAATGGAATGTTTGTAGTATTATGATCATTGCCTGTCACTAGAAAACATTATTCAACAGAGATTTAAAATGCCGTGAAAGTCTCAGAACAGATTTTATCTTCTCCAAATTTCTTAGACAGAGTACTAAGAATGATATGTAGGTACATATTTGTGGATGTGTGTGTAACTGCTTAAAGATAAAAGCAGTACCAGCAATCATTTGAAGGTCTTGGCCACTACCTTCATTTTATGGAGAAGGAGGCAGACCCCCAAAAGATAAGTAATTACCTAACATACACACAGGAAAAATGTAGTATGGCCAAGATTAAAATTAATTTTTCCTGCCATTTAGACCAAAACTATGCTAACAGCTGTTATACACCAATTTATAACACCCTGGCCCCCAAAAAGCCTATCTGAACTTGAGTTCTAGAAAACCGTGGCAGTTGCCCGACTGAAATTCCCACACCACCACTAGCCCTAAAAAAAAAAAAAAAAAAAGACAGGGAAAACAAATTAAACCATATATTACCTTTGCTTTTCCCCTTACCGGAGGCAGAACATGAACACACGTGTACATGTACATACACACACCTCTCCAAATTATGTATATTTGAGTAGAAAAAACCCTAAGAGATTTCCTATTATGGATGCAACCCATAATGTTGAGAAGTAGAGAAGAATAGTGTTAAGAGATTCCATGAAAAGAAAACAGAGGAGTGAAGGACTCAGATGAAGCACAAAATCACTTCAAGAAAAGGTAATTTCATCAATGGCTTCAACATCCAGAATACAATTCAGAACTTGGAAGTTCACAGTATAGATACAAAGAACATACTAGAAAGTACATGGTCCTGGAAGTGGCTGTCACAAAGAAGCATTTCTTTGGGGGATAATCACAAATATTCACAGGATACTTGGTAGACCTTAGAGATGAGGCAATGAAGAGAAAGAAGAATATAGACGAGAAAATTAAGGATCCTGCAGAAACAAAGGTGAGACAAGACACCACTTTTTCCTTAACACTACTATGAGCAGCAATGAAACTTCACAAAAGAAGGAGGTATTGACAGAAAGGATGCTTTTGAAAGAGAAGCAACATTTATAAAATGAACAGAACTTGAAATAAAGTAGACTACATTCATTCAAAACTACAATTAAAAAACAAAACCTCAAAGATCTTCTTTTGATAAAAAGTCTTCCCCAAGTAACCAAGCACAAAGCTGACCAAAGAAAAGACAAAACAAGCAAACAAACAAAAACCTATGAAACAGGGCAGCGCCTGTGGTTCAGTGGGTAGGGCACCAGGCCCTTATACCAAGGGTGGCGGGTTTGAAAACAGCCCCGGCAAAACTGCAACAAAAAATAGCCAGGCATTGTGGTGGGCACCTGTAGCCTCAGCTGCTGGGGAAGCTGAGGCAAGAGAATCACCTAAGCCCAGGAGTTGGAGGTTGCTGTGAACTGTGATGTCACAGCATTCTACCAAGGGTGATAAAGTGAGACTCTGTCTCTTAAAAAAAAACAAAAAAAAAAACCTATAAAACAACACACTATACTGCACTACACAGCCTCAATAAGCATTTGAAAATAAGAGGGAAAAATGCCTTGAATAAGAAATTAAAAGGGTCATAAGGAATTAAAAAAAAAGTGATTTGATTGAACTCAGAAAACACTAGAAGAAAATCATTCCATTCTAACAATGATTTATGAAGTAGAACATGTCCAAGAAAGAACAGACTCAAATGACAACAAAATAGATTCAATGAAGACAGTGAAAAGGAAAAAATGAAAAGTTGAATAAATAAGATAAAGATAGAAGTAAGAGAGTTCAGAGAAAGTAGATATAATATAAAATATCCCTACGTATATGTGTGCTTGTGTATGGGTATACTTCCCTGATAAAGAAAGTCAAAACACTGACAAAAGTAATTTCAAAACTACAGTATTCCCTGAAGTCTCCAAGAAGAAAAACTGACCATAATCTATACATTTAAAGGACTTTCCACATACCATGGAAATATAACCCAGAATAATTAACTCTAAGACATATACTAATAAAACAATTAGATTTCAAAGTGAAAAAATCAAGTCTTCAGAAAAAAAAGACAAAATAATTCAAAACTGCAAAGAAACACATTGACAGCAGACTTCCCAAAAACAGCACACAAATCAAGGTTGCAATGGAGTCACATTTTTAAGAAAAGTAAAAAGAAAATGTGAACCAACAACATTATATCAAGCTAAATAGTTCTTCAAATAGTTTAAAAATCTCTCAATGTGAGAGAATAATGTATACAGTTATTTTTCTCAAGAATCTACAGAAAATTGATCTTCATTCAGTCAAAAATATTTGAAATACTTTCCCAAAATGACTAAAGCATTTCAAATATATAACTGTAGAGCGAAAATTACAATGAGGGTGGCGTCATAGATAGAAGAATAATATGGGCTCGGCGCCTGTGGCTCAATCGGCTAAGGCGCCAGCCACATACACCTAAGGTGGCGGGTTCAAATCCCCAGCCCGGGCCCACCAAACAACAATGATGGCTGCAACCAAAAAATGGCTGGGCGTTGTGGCGGGCGCCTGTGGTCTCAGCTACTTGGGAGGTGGAGGCAGGAGATTCGCTTGAGCCCAGGAGTTGGAGGTTGCTGTGAGCTGTGATGCCATAGCACTCTACTCAGGGGGAGAGCTTGAGGCTCAGTCTCAAAAAAAAAAAAAAAACTGAAAAATGCATCAGAGTCTCTCAATAGCAGAATTGATCAAGCAGAAGAAAGAATTAGTGAGCTTGAAGATAAGAGTATTTGAAATACATAGAAGACAAGGAAAAGGAAAAAAGAATAGAAAGAA